>ML819421.1:92712-105799 GCA_009831015.1 Picea engelmannii
CTTAAAATTATATTATTATTATTATTATTATTATTACACACACACACACACTGTGTATCCCTCGACGTAGCCGTTTAGAGGGGGTGTCACATTTCTAGGGATTCCCATTTCTAAAACTAATACATGTTTCAATGTTTCATTCAACTTAGGTGGAAATATGGGAAAAGAACCCATATGCATACAATGAAAAGCCTCTATATAAAGAAACATAGAGCATGTTGAGGTATCCAAATATATGGTACTCAAAATGGTGATAGTCTAATGAATATCAAGAGCAATGTTCTACCTTTGGAATGAGAGTGATGGCAATCAGACTTTGGATAAACAATGAAAGGAACACAACATACCCAAGTGGTTGTTCTAGAAAACCCACGATAATTTCCATTGGTTACTCAAGTGAACACATACCCAAGTGAAATCCTACAATGAGTTCAACCTTTATTTTTATTTCTCATAATCCACTTTGGATGTGGTGAATATGGCATTCTCCATGGTATCCAACTAAGTAACTATAGTAACAACTTAAATATAAGGCTCCAAAACAATGTTGAACAACACAAAACCTTTGAATATGATTCAATATCCATGTTGTCAATGTCTCATTTTATGGTTGTACTCTTTTGTTAACACAAAATGTCTTGTATAATTAAAATTGATTAAAGATATCTTGTATATCATTCTCAAAAGAGAACATATCCATCAAAAGTAGAAAACATATTCAATTCATCCTAATACTTCAAGGTCCATAAGTGTTTGCATCAAATATAGTTTGGATATTACTCCAACACCCTTTTATGGGGCCCTTTAACATCACCATTGGAATTTTGTACACCTCTTCAACATCAATAGAAAAGAAATCAAATATCAATAAATATTAAACATGCCATGAAAAACAACATCCATAACTTCTACCATCATATTCAATATTATTCATTTTCTTGATAAAATTGCCCCTTTTACTTGGTGCTTCTTCATTGAGGGTATATTCGACGTGTCCTCTTCTTTGGTAACATGGGAAAAATCCTCCCATGTTTGGATTCAAATCTTTCTTATTGTTCTATTTGGTTTGATAGACTTTTATTTTCTGTATTTCACTTCAATTAGCTAGTGATAAGCCAAACCTATTACTTTCTCCATTTTCACTCTAACAAGGAAAATTAAATCATATCTTTAAAAACATTTGTTTATTACCTATTCTCCATAGTGACACAAGAACAAAATAAAGAGAAATAGTTATGTTAGTTAATATAGATGCATGCATACTCAAGAAAATAGTTATAACAGTTAGCACAGATGCATGCCTACTCAAACCTATAATATCTTCTAAGTTTAATGATGCTTGGTTTACTTATCAATCGTTGCATTAATTTTTCTAACCACCACATTCGATGCTTTCTTCAATCATTAAATTTCCATATGAATCAAAACTTTCTTTTGTGTGAATTATCATTATACACTAGCATGATACTGACATCATAGGTTGTATTAGCATTCACACTAGCCTCATGATAGTGTATATTGCAATATGCCTTCGCTCACTCTTCACCATGAACATCGTAACCTCTATTCCCTTATCAGTCCCTTACCATCATTGGGAGAACCTCATGCCTTCACTCACATCGAACCAACATTGTCTCCCTTAGCATATTACCTTCTCTAGTTCGACACTAATTGTTGTTTCCTATTGCCTCTTGCCTTCCTTAGTTCTTAGGTAGGGTTCCCCATTTTTTCCTCTCATCTTCCCCTTGGTTTGGTTTTATTAGATAATTTGAGGCACTTGTTTGGGGCACTCTCTTACTCTATGGGACCGATTTGTGACTCCCTTCACATTTATGTTGTAATTTTTTGTTTGATTGTCAAATTATGTGTGTGAGTCATATTTTAGTCTCAAAACCCTCTCATATTTTCAATGCATGTATCTATTATAACCATGTAAAATTCCAGTACATACATGCACAAATTGAAAAATGTTTAGTGTTGGCCCCATTCACAGGTCACTCTACATAGGGTCAAATTAAAGAATACTTTCCACTAATTGGTAATTAATGGAAAAACTTGAAAATTGTTAGACGAACCAAAGTTAAAATTGGAGATGATGGTATAAAATTGAATGAACTTCTATTGGCTTTAGATCTTGTGCATGGTAGATGATCTCTTAAAGCACCCATATAGTAGCAATATAGTAGAGAGAAGACTTTTTTTTGATCCTTCATAAAGAGGTTGTCTTTCCTTCTCAAGTACATGTATATCAAAATCACCATCAAGATGGTCATCATCATCATCCATTCCAACATTACTAAATGTCTACTGGATCAATATATTTGTCCCATCTTCTACAACTATGTTATTAGTATCATAATCTTCTTCCATAAGATCATTAACTTGATCTTGAATATTTGTTCCATGTTCCTGAACATGCGCTTGTACAACCACATATTGCTCCATGGGAAGTGCCCTAGGGTGTCGTTCCTTTATAATTACAAACAATCAAGTAATATTTGTGTATATAAAAAATATTAAAACGATACAAACGTTTACAAATATAATATAAGAAAAAAAAGACAACAAAGACAAAGACAAAGACAACTTAGGTGAGAGAGGGGAACAAAGACAACAAATTAATGGTGAAGTTTGTGCAATTTATCAAGATGTTTATGAAAATGTTAAAAAAATATAGAAAAATTGTTACTTTTCTTGACATGTAGAAAGAGAGACACTTTGTGGGATATATAGTCACAACCAATAAAAAAAACATATTCTTATTTCACCTTCATCATTATGTCATATTCTTTCTTGATTTCAATTGGAGACCACAAGTTTTAAGTGGATGGAAACTTTTCCCGGCCCAACTTGGAGACCATGGTTTAATTTATAAGGGGTTGAGAGTGAAAGGATTAGGAGTTAATGCATTAGTGTTCCAAGGGTTAGGGGTTATGTGTTAAGGGGTCAGGGTTTAATATGGGGTAATTAGGGGTCAGGGCTAGGGGTACTTAATGGTTTAGGGGTTTACAAGGGGTCAAGGGATAAAGGCTTAGGGGTTAATAGGTTATTGGCTATCCAAGGGTTAGGGGTACTTAGGAGTAGGTATTATATATGGAGCAGCCATATTAGTCGGTGAGAGCGAGAAACAAAGACAACAAATCAATGATGAAGCTTGTACAATTTATCAATATGTTTATGAATATGTTGAAAACATATAGGAAAAATGTTACTTTTCTTGACATGTATAAAGAGAGACACTTTGTGATATATATAGTCACAACCAAAAATAAATAAATAAAATCTTATTTCTCCTTCATCATTATGYCATATTATTTCTTTATTTCACTTGGATACCACAAGTGTTAAGTGAATAACAACTTGCCCTGACCCAACTTRGAGACCATGGTTTAATTTATAATGGTTTGAGAGCTGAGGGATTAGGGGTTAACACATTATTGATGCAAGGGTTAGGGGTTATGGATTAAKGGGTTAGGGTTTAAGGGGAAATTAGGGGTAAAGGATAGGGGTACTTAATGGTTTATGGGTTTATAAGGGGTCAAGWGATAAGGGAKTAGGGGTTAATAGGTTATTGGCCATCCAAGRATTAAGGGTACTTAGGATTTGGTATTCTATATGGATAAATTGGCTTAGGTGAGAGAGAGAAACAAATACAACAAATCAATGATAAAGCTTGTGCAATTTATCAAGATGTTTATGAATATGTCAAAAAAATATAGGAAAATGTTACTTTTCTTGACATGTGGAAAGAGAGACACTTTGTGAGATATATAGTCACAACCAACAAAAACAATCTATTCTTATTTCACCTTCATCATTATGTCATTTCTTCCTTGATTTCACTTGGCGACCACATATTTTAAGTCAGTGGAATGTTTTCCACAACTTGGAGAGCATGATTTATAAGGGGTTGAGAGCTTATATATCCCTCTGATCCCTAACCCTTAATCCACCCCTAACCTCTAAACCAATAAACCCTAACCATTTAATCCCTATCCCCTAACCCCTCAGACCCTATCCCCCTAATCCTGAACACCTTAACCCCATTCCCCCTAAGCCCTTAAACCCCTAATCCCTAATCCCCTAACCCCTAACCCATAAAACCTTCAACCCTAAACCATTAACCAATAACCCCTTACTCTCTAATAATAACCCCTAACATGACTTAACCCATTAATCCTAACCCTAAACCCATTAAACCCTAAACCCCTAACCCCTACTCTCTAAAACCCCATGAACCTCTAAATCCCCTTGGACCTAAACCCCCTAAACCTACCTTAAACCTTAACCCCCTAACCACTAAACCATAATATGGACTTATTAACCCTTAAACTGCTAAAATATTAACCCCTAACCCCTTACACTCTCTACTCCTAAACCTTAAACCCCTTAACCACTAAACCCTACCCTAAACCCTAATTAAAATCTAAATCTTATGTATACTTCTTCTCTTCTTAACTTACTCTTTTTTTGTGTGTACATAGAATATATCCATAAAGAAAAAATAATACATTTTTTTTCTTCTACATTTAACATATAAACGTTTACAAAAACAATATTAAATATAAAGACATATAATGAGTAACTTACCAAGGGACAATATTCATGCTTGCCTTCAAGGTGTTCATACTCTCTACAATGTCTTTTAGTTGTTTTTATTAAAATTATCCTTCTATTATAGCCCCTGCATATTTTACAAGGGAAATAACATTTTCGATCACCCAAAGCCTCCAATGCAGATCTCACATCTCCTTTTCCTCCTAGAGGAATGTTATGTGACATTTTTTGTTACCAAAATTTCAGTGATGATCATATTAAAAAATCAACCTCAGTAGTTTAACTATTTGTAATGCAATTAAAAAAATAATTTTTTTTTATATTCTGACAAAACAATATCCCCTATAATCTCTACAAACCATCACTAGTATAACAACAATGTCGAATGTCTGTAATATTTAGAAACTTTTTAATTATCTATCACTTTTTCGTTAGACTTACCTTTTTAATTAACTATCCTCTTCCCTTCTCCACCCTCTATAAATGCTTACCTTGTTCCAGATCCAATAAATAGGCACACATAAGAAAAACAACGATCATGGTGATTGAAATGGGTTTCATTCCCTTGAATCATATTTCTAAATAGAAAATGGCTTGCGTTTCTAATACCATGGTGTTGGATTACTGAGAGGTGGGGTGAATCAGTAATAGAGAAATTAAATCCTTTTCTAACCACAATATGAAAGTGTTATATCAGTGTAACATTATCATCCAATAATTTTATAGTAAATAAACAATGAAAAAATGAGCAATCATACGCATACACAGTACACTAGTGTTTTTACGTGGAAACCCAAAGCGGGAGAAAAACACAGAATTTTTTTTCTTGTTCGTATTTAAGAATTACATTCATTGGAAGCACCAACTTCCTTTGTTTTCCAGCTACAACTTGAAGGAGGCTCCAACCCCCTAGTTTCTCAGGCTACAATTTGAGGGAAGCTCCAACTCCCCAATTCTCTGGCTACATCCAGAAGGAGGGTACAACCCCCTATGTTCTCCAGCTACAAATGGAAGGTGGCTATAACCACTTTTCCTTTCCCCATACAATCTCCCTCACGTATAAGTAGAATTATGGAACCACTGTCATGCTATCACTATGAGATATACCACTGTAAACCTGTACCAATCAACCTGCACCAAACAACCTGTACCAATAACATGAACCATGCATCAACCTATACCTCAAACTGTAATCAACCTATACCATAAACAACTACATCAACCATGCACCAAATATGTACCAATCACGCATCAAATACACATAAACTATGACTCATCAAGATGCACCAACATCACCAACTATAAACCTCATGTATGTGCCAACTCATCAACTACTTGTCTCAACCATGTGCCCAACATGTACCTCAGCCAAAATCTGTCATCAATTTCATCATCCAAATCTGATTTGTAGCTCTGTAATAGACCCGGTGTATATGATCACATACCTGCAAACCTTCCTTAACTTTAACAACAAGAGACTAGCATTTTCATCAAACTTTACTTTAGTCTCACATGATTAATTTTGGATTAGTCAACAACCCTAACTTACATTCATCATAACTATGTACCTGTAATGAATAAAGATCTGAAAATATACGCAATTTTCTTAAATGTCTTTTATGCAATTCCTCCTGGTTTTACTACTTGGATCCTCTCAGAAAATGAGTTATTGCAAAAATGGCATACCTTATTGAATTCTGGCTTATTCTAGAGAGTCAACTTGTAGAGCGTGCCCTGCATGCAATATTTTCTGTATGGATCTGAAAATTGTACATAGAATACTAAAGAAGGTACTATAACCAACACATTTGGTCTTACTGAATTTGGATCTGTTATGGAGAAGTTAGGACGTTTTTACCCGAAACACTTGTTTTAGACTAGTTTCAGGACTAGCCACAAGCCCTATTTTCCACGGAATGTAACTCCAAAAATACAACGACCCACAAGATGAAATTTGCACCACAACTACTTGGATATGTTTCCTCAATGGCCTCTCAATTTCACGGTTTGAATCATTCTAGAAAAAAAGTTATTTCTAAAATGGTGAGATGACCTGTAAATAACATACCCTAGAAAGAATCATAAAAAAACATTATCCTCCCTTTAATTTCAACCTTCTTTCCTTCACCTTCCCTTTGAATTTCGTCTTAGATATCCTTTGGTTACCTCAATCACTTGTAGATATTCAATATTCTCAAGTGTGTTTAAAATGAGAGAGCCTTTCCTCTTATTTATACTTTCATGTAGCTTCTTCAAGGGGTTACCTTTTAACCATCTTAACCCAGTACTTTCCTTATTTTTGGATTAACCCACTTCTAACCACTTGTCTACTTAGTAATTTATCCATTAACTTTATTATTTAAATAATTTATTTTGCATCCTCTTTGACTTATATTACACTCATCACTTCACTTTATTATTTAAATAATTTATTCTTTGCAAAACAATTTGACTACTTTGACCTTTTGGGGCTTCTAGATAACCCATGAGGGTTCTCCAACTTCACATGGCCATAACTCTCTAACCGTGAGGAGTTATGTGACATTCCACATACCATCAAAAATGGAATTACATGTACTATCCATATAGAATAGTTTTACTTGCAAATATATCAAAACTCATACCATTATCCATCAAACAAACTTGGGTCCATTAACCAAACCTTTGTGCTACCAGAATTCGCTATTGGACTTTCTTCAAGGGTTGACATCAATGACAACCAACTCAATTAATAAAAAATATCCCCCTTTGGCACTGATGGAAACACTTTGATGCAATACTGAATTCATGTCATGGAATAATGAAGTCATGTCACTCATGCTCCCCCTGTAACCATCGCTGCCCCTAGAACCATGCTTTTGTGCTCTACATCTGATAAATCTCTCCCCCTTTGACATCAATGGAAAATGTATCTTTCCATCTAGGGCTGCTCCCCTTAACTAAATTGTCCTCTTTATGGTGCTTCCTTGTGTATATCTAAGACATATAAGATAATCATTCAAAAGAATTTATTTTTTAGTAGAAATTATTCTGAGTCTCTGGCAAAGATACTCAAAGGCTTCTCGTGGAAGCGGTTTTGTAAATATGTATGCCACTTGTTCGTTTGTGCCCACATATTCAACTCATATGTTCTTCTCTGCAACCTGTTCTCGTAGAAAGTGATACTTGATTGGAATGTGCTTCGTCTTGGAGTGCATCACTAGATTATTTGAGATACTAATGGCACTTGTATTATCAAAATAGATTGAAATGGGCTCATCATACTCAACCTGTATATTTGTCAGAGTTTGTTTCATCCATAGAACATGTGTACAACATGTTGTTGCTGCAATATACTCTTCCTCAGCTATAGATAAGGATACTGATTATTTTTTCTTGCTTAGCCATGATACTAAACACTCACCCAAGTAGAACTATTCTCCATTGGTGCTTCATCGGTCATCAATGTTACCTACCCAATCTACATCTGTGTAGGCAATAAGTGATAGATCATTTCCTTTTGGATACCATAATCCAAACTCTTTTTTTCCTTTGAGATATCTGAAAATCCTCTTCACTTCTAATACATGTGATTCCTTTGGTGTTTCTTGAAATCATGCCACCTGTCCAACTGCCTGCATTACATATGGTCTGGATGTTGTGACATATAGTAAGTTACCAATAATTGACCTTATTGTCTCTGGTATGTATACTTTGAATCATCATATTTTCTCAACTTGCAACCAGTTTTCATAAGAGTGATAACTGGTTTGAAATCTTCTATTCTTAACCTCTTTAGCATTTCTCTGATATACTTAGTTTGAGAAATAAAAATTCCTCAGTTTCTTTGACGTATCTAAAGACCCAGAAAGAAGGATAGTTCTCTGAGTAATGACATTTCAAATTCATTATGCATATCCTTTTCAAATTTCTAGCTTAACATGTCATCATTGCTTCCAAAAATAATATCATCAACATAAACTTCAATTAATAAAATACTATCTCGAGTTATCTTGATGTAGAGGTTGTTGTCTACACTTCCTTTTTTGAACCCTGCATACTGTAGATATTTATCCAGTCTAGAGTACCATGCTCTAGGAGCCTATTTTAGACCATACAAGGCCTTCTTCAATCTACACACATAATATGCGTTCTCTGACAAATGAAGTCCTTCTAGTTGTTCAATGTAGACTTCTTATTCAAGTTCCCCATTCAGAAAAGTTGATTTCACGTCCATCTGATACACTTTAATATTCTTGGAGCATGCATAATCTAGGAGAAATTGGATTGCTTCCATTCTGACAACTGGAGAAAATGTCTCTTCAAAGTCGATTCCTTCAACCTGTGCGTATCCTTTACATACCAATCTAGTTTTGTTCCTTGTAACATATCCATATTCATTCAATTTCTTTATGAATACCCACTTTGTGCCAATCACATTCTTATTCTTTTGTCTTGGAACCAATTCCCAAGTGTCATTCTTCTCTATTTGATCCAATTCTTCATCCATGGCATTATTCCAAAACTCATCCTTGCTGGCCTCTTCAAAAAAAAATTGTTTAATCGTAGATGAGAGTGCTAGGTGTGTTTGTTCTAGTGAACGAATTCTTCTTCTAGTCTCGACTCCTGAATCTTTGTTTCCAATAATTTTATTTGAAGGATGATTCTTCTGTACTCGTTTGCTAGGTGTCTTTGGAGGTAGTTGTTGAACTTTCTCTTCTACTTCTGTCTGATATTATTCATCTTCCCCTTCTACTTCTTCTTCATATTCTTCTTTTTCTTCGTAAAGTTGTTCCATGGATTCATTTTCTTCTTTATTTAATTCTCATCCACCTGTTTCATCAATTGTTACATTGATACTTTCCACAACTTTGTTCAACCTCATATTGTAATACTTGTATTCTTTCCTTGTACACGAGTAAGCAACAAGTACTCATTTGTCCACACGAGAGTCAAACTTTCCCATTCTTCCATCTTCTCTTTTGATGTAGCATTTTCTTCCAAATACTCTGAAGTGCTTCACATTTATTGGTCTTCCCTTCCATAGCTTGCAGGGAGTTTTGTTAGTGTTGTTTCTAAGCATTACTTTGTTTTGAATATGAACCGTTGTATGCACTACATGTGTCCAAAAGATATATGACAATTTGGAATCCATTAACATTGTTCAAGCCATTTCCTATACTGTCTTGTTCTTTCTTTCAACAACTCCATTCTATTGAGGTGTCCTAGCAACGGATAATTTCCTTTTTATTCCATGCATGTTGCAGTAGTCCATAAATTCCTTTGAAGTGAACTCTCGTCCATTGTAGACCTTGAAGTTTTCAAAATATTTTGACTTGTTCCTGAGAAAGAAAACTACAGTCATTCTTGTATAATCATTAGCTAATAACATAAAATATTTCTCACCTTTTAAACCCTTTGTTGTAGTTGGTCCAACTAGATCAGTATGCACAATTTCCTGTGGTCTTGTCGTTGAATATTCTTTTGATTTAAACCTGGTCTTTGTTTGCTTTCCTTGTTGACAATGCTTGCATAAAGTGTTGGTCGGTTTCGTAATCTGGGGCATTTCTCTAACTACTTCCTTTTTGTTGAATTTGACAAGGTTATCAAAGTGTATGTGACCCATTCTTTTGTTCCATAGCCAACTTTCGTCTTATTTTCCTAGACAACACTTTTCATTTTCAACTTCACTTAGTACATATATGTTGCTTGAAGTTCTTGCAGTTGTTGCAATCAATTTTCTTCAACCTTCTTTTCTTATCTTTAACTTTTGTGAATCGAAAGTAAATTTATGACTTTGGTCACACACTTGACTCACACTTATAATATTATGTTTCATATCTTCTACTAGTAGAACATTTTATGCCTTGGTATTCTTGTTTCCAATTCTGGCTGTGCCTTTTCCAATGATTTTAGTTGAATCATCATTTCCGAAGGAGAGTGATCCATCTCTTTCCTTTCTTAATATAAGAAACATGTATTTATCACCTGTCATGTGTTTTTAACAACCATTGTCAACATACCAACCACCTTTCTTCTGCTTAAATTTTAGAGCGAGTGTGCATTTTTCATTGCTATACTGATTTTTATTTCTTATCCATGTTCTCTTCTGAGGTTCCTATCTGTGACTGTTGTTGTTTTGTTTTGGTTCTCTAGGATGAATTTTCATTCTGAAATCTTTGGCCATGTGTCCAAAGTTGTTACACCTGTGGCATTCCACTTCAGTGCTCAATGATTCAAACCTGTTGTAATTTCTTCTCTTTGTTTCACTAGGCCTTCTTGGATAACCCTTTTGTGTATGAATTTTAAAGTTGTTCTTGTTGTTATCTCTGCAATTCATAGATTTATGTCCAAAATTATTAGATGCATAACATAAACCCAAAAAGATAGTTTGATACCTGGGAGTTGAATATATTCTGAAAGGAGTTTCTCTTCTGAATCCTTCTTCTTCCTGAGGCCTATCTGTCGGTTGTTGATTCTGAAATCTGAATCTTCTTGGTGGAGGAGTATCCATGTAATCTTCAGTGTAGATCTTCATATCCCCTTTGATTGTTTCTGTATAGCTTTTTGAATATGTTTATTGTTCTATTGTTTTGGAGCTTGATCCTTTTTATGTCTGATTGTATCCAAGTCTGGAATTGTCATGATGAGGTTTTTGACTGTTGATAATGTCATCCAAAACTTTTGAGTTGTTCTGCATATTTTTATTTTGAATATTCTTTCTTAATGTGACAATCTCCGCTTCCAAATTTCCAATGATCATGTCTCTTTATTCTAGTTGTTCTTTGAGTGCTTCTTCAATTCTTGTATCTTCTTCTATTTGAACCCTCAAATTTGTGATCATTTGTTCTAGTTCTCGAGTGTCTTCATTCTTGTTTAGTTCTACATGTAGCTTCTTGTTTTTCTTCTTTTCTCTTCTTATAACTTCTATGGCACACAAAAATTATTCTCGGTATTCAACCTTTGCCTCCTTATATTCTTCTTTGGCCTCTTCATATTCTTCTTTGGTGAATTCTTTGTCAGAGTCTTCTACTACCATGAATAGAACCCTTTATGTCTCACTGCCACTGACTTGATCTTCATCTGATGATGAGATGTCTTCTTTGGTGCATAAGTTTTTCTTGAAAAAATTCTTTGTGATTCTTTTTCTTTTATATGTTTGTTTTCTATTTGCGTAATCTTCATCATTCCTCTTATTTTTCTTATGAGGACATTTTTTAGAAAAATTACCAATACCATCACAATTAAAACAAATAAAAGGAAGCTTACATCTATATATGGCGTTGGTTCCCTTGTTCAATCTTTTGACAAAGTTGGCCACTTCTGTTGGACACACCTACCACACTTAGAGGGGGGGTGAATGAGTGTGGGTCTCTTTTTCCCAAAACTTCCCTCTTGCACAAAAACTCATCAATTAGAATTCAACATTTATTCATTACCCATTGTTTTCATTTACAACCAGTTAGATGTGAGCACATATCATAAACATATATCAGCAATATATCATCAACAAGTCATCACCATAATGAACACAAAGAACACAAGATGTATGTACAATTTTCTTTTTATTACGGACTACAATCCTTGGGGTTTGTCAGCAACAAATGAATAGAGTACAACTCTACAAGAGCACCAGCTCTATATGCAAGACTCATCTTGCATTCTTATCACCAACTGAGATGAGGCAAAAATCCTCAATAGATATCAATCTGTACCATAAACAAGAGCCTCAACCATGCACCAACCTGTGCCAAACAACCTGTAATCAACCTGTACCATAAACAAGTGCATCCAAAAATGTACAAAGTATATACCAATCACGTGTCAACTACTCATCAACAATGACTCATCAATATGTACCAACATCATCAAATATACACCTCATGCATGTGCCAACTCATCAACTGCTTGTCTCAACCATGACTAGTTTTGAATTGGTCAACAACCCTAACTTGAAATAATAATAACTTTGTACCTGTAATGAATAAAGATCTGAAACTGATACACAATGTTCTTCAGTTTTTTTAATGAAATTCCTCCAAGTGGCACTACTTGTAAACTCTCATAAACGGAGTTATAGCAAAAATGACATACCTTGTTGAATTCTGGCTTATTCTAGAGAGCGACCTTGTAGAGCGTGCACCGCACAAAATATTTGATGAATAGATATGAAACTATTACACAGAATACTACAGACTGTAATATAATCAAAACAATTGGTCTCACTAAATTTGTATTTTTAATGAAAAATTTATGACGTTTTTACCTGAAACACCTGATTTTGACTAGTTTCAGGACTAGCCACAAACCCTATTTTCCACGGAGTGTAACTCCCAAACTGCAATGACCCACAAGATGAATTTTTAACCACATATACTTGGCTATGTTTTATCACTTTCATATCAATTTCAGGATCTAAATCATTATAGAAAAATAGTTATAGCGAAAATGGTGAGATGACCTGTAAATAACATACCTTAGAAAGCACCATCAAAATAATTTATCCTTCCTTGCATTTTGGCCTTCTTTTCTTCACTTTCCTCATAATTTC
>ML819421.1:112068-132610 GCA_009831015.1 Picea engelmannii
CATGATAAGACAATAATGAGTCATCTATACATTTTTCCAACAATGCATCATATACCAATGGAACCACATCGATCCATCTTCATCATGTATCAATGACAACTCATTGATCCATCTTCATCTATGCGTTCTCATCAAGGACAATAGATATTATATTACATAAATCATCAGTCAATCAATCCTTTGACATCAATCAATCACTTGACATCAATCAATCAAACCATTGGCATCAATGACAACATGATCCAACAACTTCTTCATCATCTTCCGAGATGTCACTATTATTTCCATGTTCTTTTTCCTTTTTCTTTCCTTTTTTCTTTGGCCTTTTGGATGCTTTGAAATTTGCTTCTTTTATATCTGTATTTTCCTGTTCAGTTCTCATTTCATATGCTGTGAATATTCCATGTAATTCGCCCATGCTTATTGAGTCTATATCTTCTCTTTCTTCTAGTGATGATATCTTAGGGTCAAATCTCATAGGAAGAGATCTTAGTACCTTGTGAACAATTACATATTCTTTGATTTCTTCTCCCAATCATATGATTTCATTTACTATTTCATCGACTCACAATAAGTAAGCTGCAATATTCTCATATTCCTTCATCTTTATTTGTTCGAACTAACCTCTGTAAGTTTGAAGTTTTTCTTCTTTGACTTTTGAATCTCCTTCTTAAATATTTTGAAGTTTGTCCCAAATCTCTTTAGTGGATTTACAATGTATAACTTTGGTGAATATTGATTCACAAATACCATTCAGAAGTGCATTTGTGGCTTTTGAATTTTTTTGAATGAGTTTTATTTCTCTTTCATTTGTTGGCGGAACTGTTGGTTATTTGCATCCATCTACAATGGATTGTCAAATTTCAAATCCCTATGTATGTATATATGTCTTCATCCTTCTGCTCCAAAATGGATACTTTTGTCCATCAAACTATGGTATTCCATTTTTATACATGTTGTTTCTCTCTTATTCTACCTTTCAGTGGTTAAAATGATTTCTAAAGTAACCTTCTCTAATACCAATTGTTGGATTACTAAGAAGGGGGGGAGGGGGGGGGGCTGAATCAACAATAGAGAAATTCAATCCTTTTCTAACAACAATATGGAAGTGTTATATCAATGTAGCATTATCATCCAATAATTGCATAGTAAATAAACAATGAACAAATGAGAAATCATACATATACACATTACACTAGTGTTTTTACGTGGAAACCCAAAGAGGGAGAAAACCACAAAATGTTTTTTCTTATATGTCTTTAAGAATTACATTCATTGGAAGCACCAACTTCCTTTGTTTCCCAGCTGCAACTGGAAGGAGGCTCCAACCCCCTAGTTTCTCAGGCTACAACTTGAGGGAAGATCCAACTCCCCAATTCTCTGGCTACAACCAGAAGGAGGCTAAAACCATCTATGTTCTCTGGCTACAACCGGAAGGTGGCTACAACCACCTATCCTTGCCTCGTCTAACCACCATGACATATAAGTAGAATGATGGAACCATTATCACACTATCACACTATCACTGTGAGATATATTGTTGTAAACCTATACCAATCAACTTGCACCAAACAACCTGTACCAATAACCTGAACCATGCATCCACTGTACCTCAAGCTGTAATAAAACTGTACCATAAATAAGTGCATCAACCATGCACCAAATATGTACCAATCATGCATCAAATACACATAAACTATGACTCATCAATATGTACCAACATCACCAACTATACACCTCATGTATGTGCCAACACTTCAACTAACTGTCTCAACCATGTACCCAACATGTACCTCAACCATAAGCCCTCATCCATTTCATCATCCAAATCTGATTTGTAACTCTGTAATAGAATTGGTGTATATTATCATATACCTGCAAAACTTCCTTAACTTTAACAACAAGAGACTAACATTTTCATCAAACTTTACTTTAGTCTTACATCACTAATTTTGGATTAGTCAACAACCCTAACTTGCAATAATCATAACTATTTACCTATAATGAATAAAGATATGAAAATAGTACACAATGTTCTTCACTGTATTTTATGCAATTCCTCCAGGTTTCACTACTTGTATCTTCTTAGAAAAGGCGTTATAGAAAAAATGTCATACCTTATTGAATTTTGGATTATTCTAGAGAGTGAACATGTAGAGACTTCCCTGCACGGAATATTTGTTGTATGGATCTAAAAATTGTACAACTAATACTACAAACTGTACTCTAACCAATACATTTGGTCTTATTGAATTTGGATCTGTTATGAAGAAGTTATGACATTTTTACCAGAAACACATGTTTTAGACTAGCTTCAGGACTAGCCACAAGCCCTATTTTCCATGGAGTGTAACTCCAAAAATGCAATGACCCACAAGATGAAATTTGTAACACAACTACTTGGATATGTTTCCTCAACTCCCGCCCAATTTCACGGTTTGAATCATTCTAGAAAAAAGCATTATTGCAAAAATGGTGAGATGATAACATACCTTAGAAAGAATCATCAAATGAATTTATCCTCCCTTGAATTTCAGTCTTGTTTACTTCACCTTCCCTCTGAAATTTAGATTAGATATCCTTTGGTTACCTCACTCATTTGTATATATTCAATATTCTCAAGTGTGTTTAAAATGAGAGAGCCTTGCCTCTTATTTATACTTTCATGTAGCTTCCTCAAGGGGTTACCTTTTAACCATCTTAACCCACTTTCCTTATTTTAGGGTTAACCCACTTCTAACCACTTGTCCACTTAGTAATTTATCCATTAACTTTACTATTTAAATAATTTTGTTTGCATCCTCTTTGACTTATAGTACACTCATCACTTTACTTTATTATTTAAATAATTTCTTATTTGCAAACACTTTGACTACTTTGACCTTTTGGGGCTTCTATATGACTCATGAGGGTTCTCCAACTTCACATGGCCATAGCTCTCTAACCGTGAGGAGTTAGGTGACGTTCCACATACCACTAGAAATTTCATGACATGTACTATCCATACAGAATAGTTTTACTTGCAAATATATCAAAACTCATACCATTATCCATCAAACAAACTTGGGTCCATTACCCAAACCTTTGTGATACATGAATTCGCTACTAGACTTTCTTCAAAGGTTGACATCAATGAAAACCAACTCAATTGATCAACACATCGATCTACTTACCTTGTGTTGATAACTTTTTCCTTATGATGAAAACATTGAGGTGAATCCGTGGGGAATAAAGGAGAACCCTCTTTCATTTTTATAGAGGTAACACTCCTCTTTGTTAGGTAGTAGGTTTTCTTTAATATAAAAAAATATTGTATGGAATAGGAGAATGGTATGAAGAAAAATCCCAAATTACCTTCAATATCGAGGAAGAAAAACTAGGTTTCGAGATAACCAAATATTTATTAATCACATTTCTAGCTATGAAAGAACCAAGAAATTCCATCCTCGTAAGTTAAATGAGTATAATATTGTTACTGTGATATTTTTCATTCTAAATTGACTATTCATGCATGATACTAAACAAGTAAATGATGCATCCAAGATTCATTTTCAAAAGGAAAGTCACAAAGAGAAAATAGGTCTATCATAAATACTTTGAAGGATTTAAATTTTATATTTCATAAGAAATGAAACAATACATATTAAGATGCCTGGTTTACTAGACACAAAGACGTGAATCATAAAATCTAGGTGTTGTTTAATGTCTTTATATGAAGCTTCTTTAAAAATAAAACAAGATCGAAAGAGTGAAATTGTCAAGAGTCAGAAACAATGTTTTCCTTAAGGCATTACAAAAATTCAATGATTTAAATAAATAAAGTAAAAAATCATCTTGGAAGATAGGGATAGGGATCCTGTGGATCAAATATAAAGAGAAAAAGAAATGAACACATGTACATAATTTTTGTATTGAAAGTTATCTCGATAATAAGATAGTTACAAATACATGAGTGTAGATTTTAACCTTGTACAATTACTTACTACAAATAGATTCTTAATAAAACATTAAATATACAATGGTGCATGCGCGCGCACACACACACATTTTACCCTGGAAAACCAACAACCTATTTAGAACCGCACCTTTAACCTTTTATTCATCATATATCTTCATTGTTTACAATACAATATAAGTAGGATCCCGCAACATCCAAAACCCCTAATCGATTGACTCAGATTAGTCAACAACCCTAATTCCTTAACCAAAATTAGAAAACCATCGACAAAAACCATGTTTCAAAAAATTGCTAAAAATGGACACAAAAAACCGTCAAGCGTTCTCGACACAACACATACACTAGGTTTGTTCATGCAAAGGATATAACACATACCCAACAATGTGAAAATGAATAATTTGGTTTTCGTGAATACGAAGGTGGAATATTATAAGTGGGTTTTGGATTCTTATGGATCCCAATTGTACTATGTGTTGTTTTAATGTAATGCATGATTCTTGATGTAATTTAAGAGTGTTTATCCTCTTTGTGTGAGTCCTACTTTATTTAATAGAATAACACCAAGTGCTTTATTGTTGTGACTACCCAATTTTGATGAAAGTCTTCTTTGTTTCCCTTTTAGTGATAATAGCTTGATACTCTTTTTTATAGATACTCTCTTTGATAGATGTGTCCATATTGTTTCATTGCATACATAATGGCTACCATACCGCTATTAATTATTAAAAGTAAATTACTTTCTTAAAGGTTGTGTTTGTTATAATATATAAGACTACACTTTACATTGTTTAATATTGATTTCAAATTATATTTCAATTGTGTGTTACACAATTCACAGGAGTGATAATGATTATATAATTTTCACAAAATGGGACTACATTGACCTCCTAGTTAATAGCAAAGTTATTGGGCTAGGAAGGGTTGACTGTATAGACACTGGAATACATTATGAAATCGAAAGAGTGAATGCAAGCCACATTATGGTTTTGATAATTGATGTCACTCAACCATAATTGATTGTTTAAGATGCGAATGAGGGGAACACATATTCGTGGAAGATTATCGATTTGAGGCACAACCATTATACTTTTATTTTCCACCATAGGCCTTGCAAGGATGTTGTTAGATGTAATGAGGTTCAAATTAAATAATTGAGAAAAAAAATCTTAATTATTTCATCAAAATTTCATAAAATAACAATTATTTCATAATTGAGGGAAAACTCATAACCAAGCAATAATTTAAAAAAATCTCATAATGAGGTGGAAAAATCTCATAATTGAGCATGAAACTTGAGCAACAATCTCATTATTGAGAAGAAAATATCATAATCGGTTGGCAAAAGCTTATAATTGAGCATGAAACGTGTGCATGACTAGTAATTGATTAGTTCACATGCCATGTAGTGTTGATTAATTGGGTTGGTTGTCATTGATGACAACCCTTGAAGAAATTCTGATAGTGAATTCCAGTAGCACAATGGTTTGGGTAATGGACCCAAGTTTTTTTGATGGATAATGGTATGCGTTTTGATATATTTTCAGGTAAGAATATTCTATATGGATAGTACATGTCATTTCATTTCCTATGGTATGTGCAACGCCACATAAATCCTTGCGGTTAGAGAGTTATGGCCATGTGAAGTTGGAGAACCCTCATGAGTCATCTAGAAGCCCCAAAAGGTCAAAGTAGTCAAAGTGGTTGTAAAGAATAAATTATTTAAATAATAAAGTGAAGTGATGAGTGTATTATAATTGAAAGTGGATACAAAAGAAATTATTTAAATACTAAATTTAATGGAGAAATTACTAAGTGGACAAGTGGTTAGAAGTGGGTTAGCCCTAAAATAAGGAAAGTGGGTTAAGATGGTTAGAAGGTAACCCCTTGAGGAAGCTACATGAAAGTATAAATAAGAGGCAAGGGTCTCTCATTTTTAATYACACTTGAGCATATTGAATATATACAAGTGAATGAGGTAACCAAAGGATATCTAAGTCGAATTTCATAGGGAAGGTGAAGTAAAGAAGGCCGAAAATCAAGAGAGGATAAATTCTTTTGATGATGCTTTCTAAGGTATGTTATTACAGGTCATCTCACCATTTTCACAATTTCTAGAATGATTCAGACTGTGAAATTGGGAGTTCATTGAGGAAACATATCCAAGTCGTTGTGATACAAATTTCATCTTGTGGGTCGTTGTATTTTTGGAGTTACACTCCGTGGAAAATAGGGTTTGTGGCTAGTTCTGAAACTAGTCTAAAACATGTGTTTTGGGTAAAAACATCATAAATTCTTCATAACATATCCAAATTCAGTAAGCCCAAATGTATTGGTTAGCGTACGGTATTTATTATTTTGTGTACAATTTTTAGATCCATACAACAAATATTTCATTCGGGGCACACTTTACAAGTTCACTCTCTAGAATAAGCCAGAATTCAATAAGGTATGCCATTTTTTCTATAACTCCTTTTCTGAGAGGATCCAAGTAACGAAACCTGGAGGAATTACATAAAAGACACTGAAGAATAGTGTGAACTATTTTCGGATCATTATTCATTACAGGTACATAGTTATGATTATTTCAAGATAGGGTTGTTGACTAATCCAAAATTAGTCATGTGAGACTAAAGTAAAGTTTGATGAAAATGTTAGTCTCTTGTTGTTAAAGTTAAGGAATATTTGCAGGTATGTGATGATATAGACCAGGTCTATTACATATTTACAAAGCATATTTGGATGATGAAATTTATGAGGGCTTTAGGTTGAGGTACATGTTGGGTACATGGTTGAGACAAATAGTTGATGAGTTGGCACATACATGAGGTGTATAGTTGAGGATGTTGGTACATCTTGATGAGTCATAGCTTATGTGTATTTGATGCATCATTGGTATATATTTGGTTCATGGTTGATGAAATCATTGATGGTATAGGTTGAGGTATAGGTTGATGCACTTGTTTATGGTATAGGTTGTTGCAGGTTGGTTGGTTGCAGGTTAGTGGTATAGGTTGATGCACTTGTTTATGGTACAGGTTGTTACAGGTTGGTTGGCTACAGGTTAGTGGTATAGGTTGTTATAGTGGTATATCTCACATTGGCAGTGTGATAGTGGTTCCATCATTCTACTTCTACGTCAGGGAAGTTGTATGGGGCAAGGAAAGGTGGTTGTAGACACCTTCTGGTTGTATTCAGAGAACATAAGGGGTTGTAGCTTCCTTAGCTAGAGAATTGGGGAGTTGGAACTTCACTCAGGTTGTAGCCTGAGAAGCTATGGGGTTGGAGCCTCCTTCTAGTTGCAGCTAGAAAACAAAGGAAGTTGGTGCTTCCAATGAATGTAATTCTTAAATACATATAAGAAAAATCATTATGTGGTTTTCTCCCGCTTTGGGTTTCCACGTAAAAATGTTGGTGTATTGTGTATGTGTATGACTGCTCATTTGTTCATTGTTTATTTAATCTGCAACCATTGGATGATAATGCTACATTGATATAACACTTGTATTTTATGGATTAGATTTATCTATTACAGATTCACCCCCCTTCTCAGTAATCGAACAATTGGTATTAGAGCATGTTCCTTCAGAAATCAGTTTAACCATTGAAAGGTAGATCATGGAGATAAACAACATGTATAAAAATGGAATACCACGGTTTGATGGACATAAGTATGCATTTTGGATAAGAAGGATGAAAACATATATACAGGCACAGGGATTTGAAATTTGGAAATCAGTTGTAGATGGATACAAAGAATCAATAGTTCCGCTGACAAATGAAAGAGCAATAAAACTCGGGAAAAATAATTCCAAAGCCACAAATGCACTTTTGAATGGTCTTTGTGAATCAATATACACCAAATTTATACATTGTAATTCCGCTAAAGATATTTGGGACAAGCTTCAAAATATTTATGAAAGAGATTCAAAATTCAAAGTAGCAAAGCTTCAAACTTATAGAAGTTAGTTCGAACAACTAAAGATGAAGGAATATGAGAATATTGCATCTTAATTATTATGATTCGATGAAATAGTAAATGAAATCACGGTATTGGGAGAAGAAATTAAAGAATATGTAATTGTTCAAAAGTTACTATGATCTCTTCCTATGAGATTTGATCCTAAGATATCAACACTAGAAGAAAGAGCAGATCTAGACTCAATAATAATGGATGAACTACATGGAATCTTCACAGCATATGAAATGAGAAATGAACAGTAAAATGCAGATATAAAAGAATCATATTTCAAAGCATCCAAAGGGCCAAAGCAAAATGGAAATAAAAAAGAAAAAGAACATAGCAACATCAGTGACATCTCGGAAGATGATGAAGAAATGGCCAACTTTGTCAGAAGATTGAACAAGGGAACCAATGATAGATATAAAGGTAAGTTTCCATGATCCGGGTTTTATGAGCAGAACGAAATGAATATAGATTATTAAAACATGCTTAACACAAAATAATAGAGATACAATAAAAATGGTTTTCTATTCAATAAGGAAATAAGTTAAAACTGTAAAATGGAGCAGAAAACAAGCTTGTTGGAATGGTGGTGGCTTATCTCTGAGAAGAGATGTGATGGCTGCACTCATTCACAATAAGATGATTACAATGAGGCTCTGAAGGCCTTTTTACAATAAACGGGAATGTCAAAAACCCTAGACATCAAAAAACCTAACCCTAGGAGATGAAGCGCCAAAAGTCATGTGGGTCTCGTTTGGGTAAGTTAGTACATCAACTTCTCGGGGTCGTAATGTTTGCATACGATCTCCATTTTAGGCACATGATATCCCATTGGAAAGGTATACCTGAGGACTACACATTTTGTTTCTATCTAGCAAAGGAAATTTTCAACTATAGTGAGCCCTAAAAACATTGTTTAGGGACTCAAAACGGCCCCGCAAGTCAGGGACCCGAAAACTAGGAAAACAAAACTGCCAAAATGAATGAGTTGGAATAGGTGGGAGGCCACAAAAATCCGTATGGATCAATCCTCCCCCATTAGGAATAAATTTTCTCCATTCTGTTGATTTTTCGGATCAGATAAGGAAATTTTGTTGAATTTGGCCCTGGGCGAGCCACTTGCCTTGGTGCAGGAACTTCCCTGCTTTGACAACTCGATAAATTTGGATCCTTTGATGTCGGGTGTCCTTGATCTGTGTGTCCACAATATGATCATTGGATGCATGTTTCATGCAGTCAAGGTTGATGTATGTTGGTGTCAACTTCTCTGCTATCTCTAAGTTGTCCAATAATGGTGGGAAATATGGTTGAAGGAGAGCCACGTTGAAGACTAGGTGTAGGCCAAGGAAAGGGGGAATGTTGAGTGAAAAAGAATTGTCACCCACAACCTTGGTGATGGTGTATGGACCATACTGGAGTGGGAAAATCTTTCGATGGGGCCCTATAAGGCGTTCTTTCTGCAAGTGCAACCAAACTTTGTTTCCCACCTGAAACTTATGTGGCACCCGGTGTTGATCATGGCGATGCTTTTACTTGGCATTGGACTTCTATAAAATATCTTGAACCTATTAGAGGATGTTTTGTATCCTCTCAATGAACCGAGTGGATTTGTCATCTTCTGGTGGAGTAGGGAACGAGTCGACCGAGGTGGTTGCCAGGGGTAGTGCAACATCCATGGGGCCCAATGGTTGGAATACAAACCCCACCTGAAAGGGGTTGAGGCTAGTTGAGCTATGTAGGGATTGATTGTATCTATGTTGGACATAGGGAAGACTCTCATACCATGTGCAGAAGTGATTTTAATTGTACATGCGAAGGATATGTACGATCATTCGATTAACAACCTCGGTTTGGCCATCTGTCTAGGGGTGGAAAGCAGTGGATTTGGCGAGCTTGGTATCCAACAGTGACTAGAGGCTCGACCAGAATGTGTTGAGGAAATAACTTTCCCAATCTGAGACAATGGTTTGTCAGATCACAAAGTGTACCCAGATGCATTCAAAAAATATCTTGGTAGTGGCCTTTGCGGTGATGTTCTTCTTGCAGGCGGCCAGAATCACCATCTTGGAAAAGTGATCAAAAACCACAAAACCACAGTAATTCCCCTCTTGGTGGATGGGAGGCATGAAATGTATTCCATTGATATGTATTACCATGTCTTTTCAAGAGTAGGAAGAGGGTTTTGCATGCCTTGTTTTTTAGTGGTCAGTTTGGCAATAGTGCAGGCAGTGCAAGACCTGGTATACTTGTTGACATCCCGTTGAATTTTCGGCCAGTAGAAATTTTTATGCAACATTTCCACTGTCTTTTCGATGCTAAAGTGTCTTTCAACCCAACTGTAGTGAGATTCCCAAATCATATTCGCACACTCACTTGATGGAACGCAGAGATGGTCCATATGGCACAACATCTCGTCCTGAAGATGGAAATTAGCAACCACTAATTTTTCTCCCAACATTTGGTAGGTGGTGGAGAAGTCAAGGTCTTTTTCATGGACACAAGATTCTAGCACTGTGGTGAGTGTCGCGACTGGAGTTCGACTGAGGCAATCAACAAATTAATTGGTACTTCTTGTTTTATACTTGATGTTGAGGTGGAACTATTGTAAGTATGTGGACCACTTCTGATGGTGGTAATTCTGTAATTTTCCTTGGGTATGCATGAACTGTAGTGGTTTGTGATTAGTGTGGATGACTGTCTCCTTCCTCAGAATGTAATCTCTCCACTGGCGACATGATTTCACAATGGAGTACATTTCTTTTTCGTAAGTAGGATACTTACGGAAAACATCTGATAGTGTCTCACTATGATACGCCATAGGGTGGATGTGTTGAGTGAGAAAAAAGCCCACAAAATAGTCTAAATCATCTTTCTCGATCTTAAAGGGATGTTCCAGGTCCAGTAATGAAAGTACTAGGGATGAGCACAAAAGTTGCTTCAAGTCATCCAAGGATTTTTGTTGGGACAGGCCCCACACAATTTTGTCCTTACTGCCACCCCTGGTCACTTGGCTAAGGGCCCATGCGATATGAGAGAATCCAAACATGAAACTGTGATATAAATTGGCAAGGCCTAAGAATCTCTAAAGCTCAGTGAGTGTGGTTGGGTCTGGCTAGTCATAGATGACCTAGATCGTGGCTGGATCCACATGCACACCATTTTTATCAATGATGTAGCCTAAGTAATGGACCTTGTCCATGCCAAAGGAGAATTTTTCCAAGTTTGCATATAGTTTGCATATAGTTTGTGCTACCGCAAGGTGTGAAAAAATTGTTGAATATGTTGCAAGTGTTCCTCCCAAGTCTTGTTGTAGATGAGGATGTCATCCAGATACACCACTACAAAATTACTGGTGAAAGGTTGCATGATATCTTCCATCATCCTCATAAAATTTGTTGGATCATTTTTCAAACCAAAGGGCATGACCAACCATTCAAAAAGACCTTCTTTTGACTTGAAGGTGGTCTTCCATACATCTGTTTGTTCTATTGGGACCTGGTGGTATCCATAATTCATATCAATCTTACTAAAGTATTTGGCCCCAATGAGTTGATCAAGGAGGTTTTTGATTTGGGGAATCGAATACCGGTTCCGGATTGTGATTTTATTCAAGGCCCGGTAATCAATGTAGTGTTGCCAGGTCCCGTCTTTATTATGCACCAGTATGATTGGGCTCCCATAAGGTGATGAGTTGGGATGAATGTGACATTTGTGGAGAAGTTCTTGGATCTTCCTCTTGATCTCCTCATTTTCTAACAAAGAGTGGCGGTAGACCGACCCATTAGGTAGCAGTGTGCCTGGGGTCAGATCAATGGGATGCTTGACCTGGTAGTGCAGAGGTACCCCAATAGGAGAGGATAAGATATATGATTATTTGTCCATGACCTTATCCACTTGATTTTATTGTGTGGATAGATCGACCATGGAAGCCTTGGATGTCACTGCGATATTTTTCTTACTCTAAGAGCGAATCACAAGGAAGACAAATTTCTTGATCTGAGAGATGAACTTCCTGCATTGCTTGGCAGAGATCAAGGAAATAACACTAAAAGGGACTTCCTTGGGTATTCTATACAATTTCTTGTTCAAAGTAATAATAACTCTACGAGGCCTAGACTCATATACAACATGACATTTGCATAAATAAGGTTGGCCCAAAAGAACATTATAAACTTCGAGAGGAGCCACATCACACAATACTCTGTCTTTGAAGGGCTTGATGTCGTATGACAGTTGATACTGTTGGCTGACGCAGAGATCCCTTCCTTGGCAGATCCATCCAATGGTGTAGGGTTGCGGGTGCGGCATTTTCGACAGGGCCAAGCGCTTGACAACCTCTACTAAGATGAGGTTCTTTTGGCTACCACTATCAATGATGAAGTGCAATGGGGTGCCTTTTACCCACATCTGTGAATGTAAAAGGTGCTCGCCTTCTTCTGGATTGTCTGGTTCACCAGGATGGAGCTTGGTGGTAGCAATGGTGCCACTCGGTTCCGCGTTAATGATCCATCATTCCCTTTCTGGTTCTGACTCAGAGTTAGAACCCACATCTGATTCAGAGGATCTCACTTCGGCCACCAATGACTTCTTTGAGCGGTAATCAACAGTGTTATGCCAAGGGATCTTATAGAAGTTGCACCACTTCCTGGTATCCTTCTTTGTCTTTCAGGTGTCCTTCTTTGCCTGCGGCTTGGACTGGTTTTCCTGATATTGTCCATATTTTCTCTGTCCTTTTTTCTATAGGTTGGTGCTGCCCTTTCCTAGTTTTTTCTGCGAGAGGTTTCCAGGCCCAAATTGTCGTGTCTTTTGTTTGAGCTTCTGTTCGATTTTGATGGCATATCGATAGGTCGTACCCAAGGATGAGATGTCCTGAAATTCCATTTCATTCTGGATGTATCTATGCATAACATCGTGATACTTGAGCACCATATGTCACTCTGAATCTTTGATACCCATCTTGGTGCACTAGGTATGGAAGATATTTGTGAAATCTGGCACTGCCTGGTCTCTTTCTTGCTGCAATGTGGTCCATTTGGTATACAATTTGTCATAACTTCCGACAGGGTAGTATTGTTCCTTAATAACATCCCTGAAGGATTCCTAGGTGGTCAAGACTGTAAATAATGATGGTTCCTCTGTTTCCTTTTGCTCACATAATGTTTCTGACCAATCTTTGACATGGGGAACAACTTTGAGGAGTGAAAAAGTATTTTTTTCTCTATTTGAAAAGTTATGGAAAGAAAAATACCCTTCTAGTATATTCAACCACTTGTCTACAACATCTGTGTCTATCTGACCTTCAAATATAGGAATATCAAAGTTGATTTGTACCTTGAAGGGGGCAGCGCCTCTGCTTGAGGAAGATGCATCGCCTGTTGGTAGCCGCCGAAGGATTTGTGCGAAACTATCCATCATCTCATTCCTTTGTTGCATGAGGGCATCCTCAATCAACATTTTGAAAGGATATCCTATCCTGACATCTTTCTTTTCTCCTGGCATGAGAGGTTGTTTGGGGCCTGGGCGTGCGAGAGCTTTTTTCCTCAAGAGAAAGAAGCTTGAGACCCAATTCTCTGTACTCTGACCTCATTGGGGACATCCATTAAGATGACAAGGAGAAGACCACTCTGATACCATTGATCTGGTTTTTATGATTAGAATGAAATGAATACATATTATTAAAATATGCTTAACACAGAATAACAAATATACAATAAACTTGGTTTTCTATTCAATGAGGAAATAAGATGAAATTGTAAAATGCAGCAGAAAACAACCTTGCTAGAATGGTGGTGCCTTATCTCTGAGAAGATATGTGATGACTGCACTCATTCACAAGAAGATGATTACAATGAGGCTCTGAAGGCCTTTTTACAATAAACAAGAATGTCAAAAACCCTAGACATCCAAAAACCTAACCCTAGGAGATGAAGCACCAAAATTCATGTGGGTCCCATTTGGGTAAGTTAGTACATCAACTTCCTGGGGTTGTAACGTTTGCATAAGATATTCATTTTAGGTGCATGATAGCCCGTTGGAAAGGTTTATCTAAGGAATACACATTTTTCTACAATCTATCAAAGGGCATTTCCAATTATGGCGAGCCCTAAAAACATTGTTTAGGGCCTCAAAACATCCTTGCAAGTTAGGGACCCGAAAACTAGGACAAAACAACTGCCAAACTTGAAAACTTCCCAAATGAACCAGTTGGAATAGGTGGGATGCTATCCACATCCATCTAGATTTCTCCATCGATTTGTTTTAATCGTGATGGTATTGGTCATTTTTCTAACAAATTTCCTCATAAGAAAAATAAGAGAAATGATGAAGATAACTCAAATAAAAAACAAACATATAAAGGAAACATAACCACAAAGAAAGATTTCATGAAAATATTATGAACCAAAGAAGACATCTCCTCATCAGATGAAGATGAAGTCAGTGACAGTGAGACATAAAGAGTTCTATTTTTGGTAGTAGAAGACTCTGATAAAGAAGACATCAAAGAAGAATATGAAGCGGTAGAAGTTGACTATTGAGAAGAATTGTTGTGCTCCACAAAAGTTATAAGAAGAGAAAAGAAGAAAAACAAGAAGCTACAAGAAGAACTAGACAAGAAAGAAGACACTCAGGAACTAGAACAAATGATCACAAATTTGAAGGTTCAAATAAAATAAGATAAAAGAATTTAAGAAGCACTCAAAGAACAACTAGAAGAAAGAGACGTGATCATTGGAAATTTGGAAGCATAGATTATCACATTAAGAAAGGATATTCAAAAGAAAAATATGACGAACAACTCAAAAGTTTTGGATGACATTATCAGCAGTCAAAAGCCTCATCATGACAAGTCCAGACTTGGATACAATCAAACATAAAATTGATCGAGATCCAAAACAATAGAACACGAAACATATCCAGAAAGCTATGCAGAAACAATCAAAGGGGTTAGGAAGACCTACAAGGAAGATTACAGGGACACTCCTCCATCAAGAAGATTCAGATTTCAGAATCAACGACCAACATAAATAGATAGTCGTCAGGAAGAAGAAGGATTCATAAGAGTAACTCCTTTCAAAAGATCTTCAACTCCCATGTATCAAACTATATTTTTTGGTTTATGTTATGCATGCAATAATTTTGGACATAAAGTTGTGTATTGCAGATATAACAACAGGAACATAAACAACTTTGAAATTCATACACAAAAGGGTTATCCAAGAAGGCCTAGTGCAACACGGAGAAGAAGTTACAACAGGATTGAATCATTGAGAACGGAAGTGGAATGCTACAAGTGTAACAACTTTGGACACATGATCAAAGATTGTAGAATGACAATCCCTCCCAAAGAACCACAACAGAAAAATGACAGTCACAAATAGGAACCCCACAAGAGGACACGGATAAGAAAGTAGAATCAGTATATAAATGAAGAATGCACACTCACTCTATAAGATAAGTAGAATAAACATGGTTGGTATGTTGATAGTGGTTGTTCAAAACACATGACAGGTGATAAAGACAGGTTTCTTACATTAAGAAAGGAAAGAGATGGATCATACTCCTTCGGAAATGATGATTCAACTAAAATCATTGGAAAAGGCACAGTCAGAATTGGACACAAGAATACCAAGGAAAAAAAGGTTCTACTAGTAGAAGATATGAAACATAATCTTCTAAGTTTAAGTCAAATGTATAACCAAGGTCATAAAATTACTTTCGATTCATAGAAGTGTGAGATAAGAAAAGAAGGTTTAGGAAAATTGTTATGAGGGAAAAACTCTCTATGGCTAGGGTAAACCACAACAGATGAATATAACTGAAGAAATCAACTCTATCCCCAAAACATGTTATATAAACCAATGTGAAAGCGAGATAAGAAAGAGGCATACCTCGTCTAGATGTTCGATGATGTCCACCATTGAGCACTTTGACCCAAATATTTTTACCTGCAACTAGTTCTCAACAAACAAGCAAAGAAAACATATGGTGATAATATAAAAGGTTAGCACATCAGATAGCATAATCCATTGATATACATGAAAATACACCCATGGATAATAACTCTTATATTTGCAAGATATCAATTGGACAGGAAAGGAGTATTTCTATTAATAAATGATCATCATAAGTGAAAAAATTACAGACTTCCGTGTCGGCACGGTTCAAAACCGATAAACTAAGTTCCTTCCAGCTAGGCCTCCACCACTTCAATCCTCCACCAAAGGAAATCTCATAGAATAGAGACAATGGGGTTCTCCATCAATAAGGGAATATCTTGGGGGATGAACATTGTGTTCATACTTAAAGGACAAAGGGATGCAGACTCAATATGAAGGAATAATTTCTCTATAGTAACTTTGATCTCAAAGTTGAATTCTTTCTCCTCTTTTCCATAGCTCGGAATTGGCCCAATTATAACCTTCAGATGAAACTGAAGGACCAATTCAGAATGTTTCTAGTATATGGAAGGCAAAGGATCATAGAAATCCTTTCGTGACATGGAAACCCGACGTTTAATTTTCATTTTTTGGCACAAATCCCGATGTACGCGTGTTGTTTTGGAGCAGCCTGCGTATATGCATGTTGTATAGTAGGCAAGGTGCGTACATGTGGAAAACTATGTATTTTTAGCTCTGGATTTATCAAACAGGTATGGTAAGTCTGCATAGGGAAATGAAAAAAGGCCTTATGTGCAAGATTGCATAGGGTGAGGCAAATTTTTCTATAACAAAAATTAATTGCAACGACTGCAAGAAATTCAAGAAACATATATGTACTTAGTGAAATTGGAAATGAAAAGTGTTGTCTATGAAAGGAATATGAAGGATGGCTATGGCACAAGACAATGGGTCACATACACTTTTACAACCTTGTCAAAGTCATCAAAAAGGAATTCGTTATAGAAAATCTCCAGATCATGAAACCATCCAACACTTTATGCAAACATTGTCAACAAGGAAAACAAACAAAGACCAGGTTCAAATCAAAGGAATAGTCAACGACAAGACCACTCGAAATTGGGCATATTGATCTAGTTGGACCAACTACAAAAAAAGGTTTAAAAGGTGAGAAATACTTTATGTTATTAGTTGATGATTATACAATAATGACTGCAGTTTTCTTTCTCAGGAATAAGTCAAAAGATTTTGAAAATTCAAGGTCTATAAGGAAATGGTTGAAAATGAAATGGATTCAAAAATCAAATGTTTGAGATTTGATAATGGAGGAGAGTTCACTTCAAAGGAATTTATGGACTACTACAATAAACATGGAATAAAAAGGAAATTCTTCATTGCTAGGACACCTCAACAAAATGGAGATGTTGAAAGAAAGTACGAGACAGTACAGAAAATGGCTCGAACAATGCTAATGGATTCAAAATTGACAAATATCTTTTGGACACATGCAATGCATACAACAATTCACATTCAAAACAGAGTAGTGCTCAAAAACAACACTGAAAAAACTCCCTACGAGCTATGGAAAGGAATACCAACAAATGTGAAGCACTTCAGAGTATTTGGAAGAAAATGCTACATCAAAAGAGAATATGAAAGAATGGGAAAGTTTGACTCTCGTGTGGACAAAGGAGTACTTGTTGGTTACTCAATTACAAGAAAATAATACATGTGTTACAATCTAAGGTTGAACAAAGTTGTGGAAAGCATCAATGTAACAACTGATGAAACAGGTGGACGAGAATTAAAGGAATAAGAAAATGAATCAATGGAACAAATTTACGAAGAAGAAGTAGAAGGGGAAGATGAAGAGGATCAATCATAAGTAGAAGAGCAAGTTTAGCAAGTGCCTCAAAAGAAACCTAGAAAATGAGTACAAAAGAATCATCCTTCAGATCATATTATCAGGAACAAAGATGAAGGAGTTGAGACTAGAAGAAGAATTTGTTTTCCAAAACAAATGCACCTAGCACTCTCATCTATGATTGAACCAAACAATTTTGAAGAGGCCAGCAAGGATGAATTCTGGAATAAGGCCATGGATGAAGAATTGGATCAAACAGAGAATAATGACACTTGTGAATTGGTTCCAAGACCAAAGAATAAGAATGTGATAGGCACAAAGTGGGTATTCATAAATAAATTGAATGAAGACGGACAGGTTATAAGGAACAAAGCTAGATTGGTATGTAAAGGATACGCACAGGTTGAAGAAATCGACTTTGAAGAGACATTTCCCCAGTTTCCAGAATGGAATCAATCCGATTGCTTTTAGCTTATGCATGCTCCAAGAATATTAAAGTGTATCATATGGACATGAAATCATCTTTTCTGAATGGGGAACTTGAAGAAGAAGTCTATATTGAACAACCAGAAGGATTTCAGTTGTCAGAGAACACAGATTGTGTGTGTAAATTGAAGAAGGCCTTGTATGGTCTAAAACATGCTCCTAGAGCATGGTACTCTAGATTGGATAAATATCTACAACGAAAAGGGTTCAGAAAAGGAAGTTCAGACAACAACCTCTACATCAAGGAAACTCAAGATATTATTTTATTAATTGAAGTTTATGTTGATGATATTATTTTTGGAAGTATCGATGACAGTTCAAGCCAAAAATTTGCAAAGGATATGCAAAATGAATTTGAAATGTCATTACTTGGAGAACTATCCTTCTTTCTGGGTCTTCAGATACATCAAAGAAACCAAGGAATTTTTATTTCTCAAACTAAGTATATCATAGAAATGCTAAATAGGTTCAGAATGGAAGATTGCAAACCATTTATCACTCCTATGCGAACCAATTGCAAGTTGAGAAAATATGATGATTTAAAGTCTACAAACCAGAGGAAATACATGTCGGTGATTGGTAGCTTACTATATGTGACAGCATCTGAACCAAATGTAATGCAAGAAATTGGATAGGTGGCACGATTTCAAGCATCGCCAAAGGAATCACATGTATTAGAAGTGAAGAGGATTTTTAGATATCTCAAAGGAACAGAAGAGTTTGGATTATGGTATCCAAAAGGAAAGGATCTATCACTTATTTCCTACACAAATGCAGATTGGACAGGTTGCATTGATGACCAACGAAGCACCAGTGGAGCAACGTTCTACTTGGGTGAGTGTTTAGTATCATGGATAAGAAAGAAACAATCATCAATATCCTTATCTACAACCAAAGGAGAGTATATTTCAACATAAACATGTTGTACACAGGTTCTATGGATGAAACAAACTCTAACAGGTATACAGGTTGAGTATGATGAGCCCATTCCAATATATTGTGATAATACAAGCGCCATCAGTATCTCAAAGAAATTGGTGATGCACTCCAAGACAAAACACATTCCAATCAAGTATCACTTTATACGAGAACAAGTTGCAGAGAAGAAAATCATAGTTGTGTATGTGGGCACAATAGAACAAGTGGGAGACATATTTACAAAACCACTTCCACGGGAAGCCTTTAAGTATCTTTGTTGAAGACTCGGAGTAATTTCTACTCCAAAATGAATGTTTTTTAATGATTATCTTATATGTCTTAGATTTACATGAGTAAGTGCCATAGAGAGGACATTTCAAGTTGAGAGATCAGTTTCAGGAAGAGTTCATTCAGGAGGAGTACCCCAAGGACATTTCAGTTAGGGGGAGTAGCCTCAGATGGAAATATACCTTTGCCATTGATGAAAAAAGGGGAGAGATTTATCAAATGCAGAGCACATAGCCATGGTTCTAGGGGGAGCGATGGTCATAGGGGGAGCATGAGTGACATGAATTTAGTATTGCATCAAACTGTTTCCATCAATTCCAAAGGGGGAGATTTTGGGTTGGTTTTCATTGATGTCAACCCTTGAAGAAAGTCTGGTAGCGAATTATGGTAGCACAATGGTTTGGGTAATGGACCCAAGTTTGTTTGATGGATAATGGTATGAGTTTTGATCTATTTTCAAGTAAGACTATTCTAGATGGATATTACATGTCATTCTATTTCCAATGGTATGTGTAACGTCACATAAATCCTCACGGTTAGGGAGTTATGGCCATGTGAAGTTGGAGAACCCTCTTGAATCATCTAGAAGCCCCAAAAGGTCAAAGTAGTCAAAGTGGTTGCAAAGAAGAAATTATTTAAATAATAAAGAGAAGTGATGAGTGTACTATAAGTCAAAGTGGATACAAAATGAATTATTTAAATAATAAAGTTAATGGAGAAATTACTAAGTGGACAAGTGGGTTAGCCCTAAAATAAGGAAGTGGGTTAAGATGGTTAGAAGGTAATTTAAATAATAAAGTGAAGTGATGAGTGTACTATAAGTCAAAGTGGATATAAAATAAATTATTTAAATAATAAAGTTAATGGAGAAATTATTAAGTGGACAAGCGGTTAGAAGTGGGCTAGCCCTAAAATAAGGAAAGTGGGTTAAGATGGTTAGAAGGTAACCCCTTGAGGAAGCTACATGAAAGTGTAAATAAGAGGCAAGGGTCTCTCATTTTTAATCACACTTGAGCTGCAACACCCTGTTTCCCCCAGTTTGTAAAAATAACTATACTGGCCAAGTATTGTGGCAAACTCAGAAATGTGAATGTGTGATGTGAATGGACCTTGTGAAAAAGGTCGATGAATGTAAATAATATTATGAATATATATATATATATATA
>ML819422.1:0-49329 GCA_009831015.1 Picea engelmannii
TCTCCTATAGTATCCTGCTAAGCCCATAAAGGATCTGATATCTGAAACGTCCTTTGGGGTAGGCCATTCCATGATAGACCTGATCTTGTCAGGGTCTACTGCTACTCCTTCTTCAGATATGATATGGCCCAAGTAATGTATTTACTTCTGGAAAAAGTCGCACTTGCTAAATTTGGCATAGAGTTGATGTTCTCTCAGCACTTGAAGCACAAGTCTAAGATGTTCCTCATGTTCCTCTCTATTCTTGGAGTAAATTAATATATCATCAATAAAAACCAGTACAAATTTTTCTAGGAATTTGCTGAGCACATTGTTCATCAAGCACATAAAAGTGGCAGGGGCATTGGTTAATCCAAATGGTACTACCACAAACACATAGTGACCATATCTCGTCCTGAAGGCAGTTTTGTGGATGTCTTCACCCTTGATTCAGACTTGATGGTATCCAGATCTCAAGTCAATCTTTGAGAATATGGAAGCACCTCCCAATTGATCGAACATGTCATCGATCCTAGGTAAGGGGTAGTTGTTCTTTATGGTTACCTTATTGAGTTGTCTATAATCTATGCACAGTCGTAGGGTACCATCTTTCTTTTTCACAAATAGGACTGGTGCTCCCCATGGAGACATGCTGGGCCGGATATAGCCTTTGTCCATCATTTATTTTAGTTGTAATTTAAGCTCAACTAGCTCGGGTGTGCTCATCTTATAGGGTGTCCTAGACACTAGCACCGCTCTTGGTGCAAGTTCTATCGAGAAGTCAATGTCCCTTCTCGGAGGTAGACCCGGTACCTCTTCCGAAAATACATCTCTATATTCTCTTAGTGTGGGGTGGTCTTCAAGGCTTGGTTTTTCATCTTCAACTGATTGCAACACCTATATCGCATATAGTGGACATCCCTTTCTACAATACTTTCTCATTTGAAGGGTTGGTATTCGTCTCACCGAGACAGGTTTTTGGATCCCTTGAAGGGTTATCCTTCTTCCTTATTCACTTACACATTCTAAGGTTTTATGGTAACCGTCCAGTCTGGCTTTATATGTGGCTAGCCAGTCCATACCAATCAACAGGTCATACGATCCTAAGGGTAGTATGTTAAGGGTTGCTTGGGTGGGGAATTCACCCATAGTGAATTGGCAAGCTGGTATGACCTTCGCTACCTTTCTTTTGGTGCCAGTGGCTAACTGTACCAACCATGGCTTAGCATGTTTATGTGGTTGTAATTTACATTTATCAATAGCCTTAGGAGCTATATAACTCAAATTTGAACCAGAGTCAATTAGAATAGACACTAGATGGTTGGTGATCATACCTTCCATCTCCACCACTGAAGCTTGGTGGTCAGCTTGTTTATTATCCAAGGCTGCATAAATTTGCGACGCACTCATGGCCACGTCATTGATGGTGGTAGCTTCTTGAACATTGTAAATTCTCTGATTGTTCTGTTGTCAGTGCGGGCAGTCCCTCAGTAGATGTTCTTCTCCACAACCCCAACATTTCAAGGGTTCTCTCTTTGGGTTATCAATCTTTCCTAGGGTAGATCTTGAAGGTTTATTTCCACTCTGGGAGGGGAAATTATGCTTATGTACACTTTGGGTTGGGAAGCTCATCCTTGAGTCCTTTTTATAATTTTTAAATCTTGGGGATTTAAACCCCTTTTTCTGGAATCCTGAACTATTCTTCGGCTTCCAGCTTTTGCGAGGTTTTGTCCGATGCCCGAGCTGTTCATAACAATATCTTGCCTTTTGGATAGTGTCTTTTAGGGTCTTTGGCTCATCAAACTCAATCCTGTTCTGATAGTCCTTAGGTAGTCCATTGATGAATCGTTGCACCTTTGCCTTTTCTGCTTTTATATAGGGTACGTACCTCAGCAACTCGAGGAATCTACTGACATATTCCTCTATGGTGAGTTTCCCCAGCTTGAGTTCATAGAATTCTTTAGTCTTTTTGTCGAAATACTTTTCCGGCAGATACTTCTTCCTGAAGTATTTCTCAAACCGTTCCCAAGATAGGTTCTCTTCGTGAATCCCTTTTACATTCTTAAGGTCTTCCCACCAAATGGAAGCCTTTCCATTCAATTTGAAAGTGGCTACTCGGGCCTTCAAGTTTTCTGAGAAGTCATGGACTCTGAAATACTTCTTTAGTCCAAGCAGCCAGACCTCCGCTTCCTCCCCCTTCTTTATTTCACCGTCGAAAGAGAGTGGTTTGGCCTTATTGAATTCTTCAAGATTATGACTTTTGGAATGATTTCGCTTCTTCCGTTTTCTTTGCGAATAAGAACTAATTCTACTACTAGAAGATCCCTCCAAGTCGCCAGTTTCCTTTCCAGAGGAATCATCTGACACTTGTCCCTTATCTCTGGGGTGGACCTTTCTCTAGGTGCTCTTCCCAGTGTGGCCACTTAAAAGACCACGTTTTTGTATCTCAGGTGGACTTCGACTTTTCTTTGTATGTCGTCGGTCCGCGTGACTGGTGTCAGGTCCATGCTGCAATCGTCTTTGTATGTCGGATAAACTCTACAGCAAGACTGCATTAATTTCCATTTTCTTCTCTTACTCTTTTATCAACCTCTCATTGTCGGCCTTGCAGCTCTGTAGTTCGACCATAAGGCTCCTCACAGTCTCAACTAGATCTGGAGGGGTCTGTATCGCCCTCCTTTCATCAGACTCTTCGTCTCTATTGTGGGAGCCATCCCCCACTTCGTGGTGCATCACCATTCTATGCGTCTGCAGTTTCCCGCAGTTGATCATCCACTTGTGTGCAGGAAAAATACTTGTTGTTAGTCAATATTTATATTCATTCATAACCAGCACATAATTCATATTTTTCAAATGCATACACACAATAGGAATTTTCATTCTTAACTTCGACTTTTGATAAAGGGGGTTAAGATAGAGGGTTACTCATTTTTAAGAGTACTTCAAATGGAGTTTTTGTGCAACTCGTTCATGAGCGAAAGCAGGCCAAGTGTTGTAACCATGCTCTGATACCAATTTGTCACACACCCGCTACGACGACTAAATTTTTTTTTGTCTTTTCTTCGAGGGACAGAATCCCTGAATTTCTAGGGGGCCTAGCGCAAACCATCCCTTCCCTTATCCTCCTCCAAGCGACCACAACCTGGCCTTAGCGCAAGCGCCTTTCGCAACTCGCGAGTTGGAGAGTCAAGGCTCTTGACTCCTCTTTCTCCAAACATCGATACCCGAAATGCAATACGGGTATGGCTCCCTCCTCGTTAGCGCCTGCTACATGTAACCGTAGGCTAGGATAAACACTAACACTACTCGCATCTTACGACTTTGCGAGTTGGAGTGTTGATCCCTCATGCTCCTCCTTTGCGAATCCCCGAAACATGATAAGTCAACAATGGGTTGACTCTTTCCCAGGCGACATGTGTCCACCACCTGTCACCCACTTCCACCTTTCTCTAGGCGCTTGTTGTTACGCCACCTGTCAACCACACGGTCCCCACCTAACGGATGTGCCACGTGTTCGCACGAGCCCTCGATGCTCGACACTTCGCGACTTCTGCAGTCGAAAATAAATTATTTTAACCTTTGAACCCCCGATACGCAATACCACGCGGAGGTTCTGATCCAAAGGTTCTCTCGTGGCTTGGATCCAACAACCACGATCACATCGTGATTTCACGAATCGTGAGTTCGTGCAGTCCTAACCTTGACCACTCCAAGTCGTGAGTCAGCGAAATGCTACCTGACTGCCACGCATCCTGTGTCGATGGACGGTTCTGAATACTTCGGGACTTTCAGGACGTTGTCCAGTCCACTCTCCTGCCTATGCAAAGGTTAAGATCGACGGTCAACAAAGCTCTGTCAGATCCTTGGATCTACGGTCTTGGATCCCATTGCTAGTTGTGAAGGCTGAAAGGGTTGAGGTGTTAACGCCTGCGCTCCTCCTCTAGATCATTCAGACCTTTCGTCTACCAAACGATGGGGTATTCTCTTTCGATATTTGGACTCACTATCCTTTCTGAGCTTGAATCATGAAATTCAACTTCTCGGAGCTTCAAACTCCCATGACTCTGAGACCTTAGAGAGCTACTCTTTCTTGCATAAGGTTTCCAGACCTGGATCGCATGAACCTTCAGATGGTTCTTGGGCAATTGTCCCTGATCCTAGTCGAGTCTATGGGTAAAGGTTCGGTACGGTTCCAAGGTTTATGGGATAATTCCTGGGGAAGAGTACTCTCGAGGAGCCTTCCCAGAGTATTACGAGAATCAAGCAAACAAGACGATTCTCGGTGGAGTGAGCTCATGCCTCAGACTTAATCATTTGTACAGAAACCAACTATGGCATGTAAGTATACACATGCATCCATTATTTCCAGTCTAAAACACCAGGCAATCGTTCCACATAGAAATCATTATGGGCATATAAACATGAGCATGTATTTGTGATATTCAATTCAAAATACAAGGCATAAAACACTTATTAGATCCACCAGGCGTGATGCAACTGCTGAGAGGGGTGCTCGTTTCCACCCAATCGTAGGCTCAGTGACTCCAAATGGATTTACCACTAGCCACCCCTGAGCTAGACCATGATGCTTTGAGATTCAGTCTCCTACTTCCAACTCAACGGAAGTCAAGGACGAAGGTTACTCTCCTTCTCCTGATACAGAAAAATAATCCGAGATGAAGGTTACTCTCCTTCTCCTATGTTCAAAACTCCCTGTGTTTCCAGAGTTTCTCCAGTTCTCTTCTGTGATCCCTATCGCACGCTCTCTCTCTCTACCCTTTACCACACTTCCTCTCTTGCCTTTTTCTCTGCAAGATTGCATGTGGCACGAATTTCCCCATCCGTGGTCAGGTCTGAGAGCTTTTACAGATGGGTGGTTCACCCCCATCCCCTCATTAACTCTTGAGGAGCCTCCCCACCTACCAATCTGACAGAAAATCCATTCCAGGGTTAGAGAGTTGCTTTGGTCTTTGAGCAAGTAAAAACCAGTACAGTACTGGCTCGGTGGAAGTTAACGCAACCATTCCAGATCCCTTCCACCACCTCTCATTAGCCATCGTGGTCTCTTTTAGCACATCCCCCCCCAGCAGTCATGCAACACATATTCATAACATAATTTACATTCATCAACCTTTTATACAAAGGTCCATCAAATCAAACATTCACATCTTTGAGTTTTCCATAGTTCTTGGCCAATATAGTTATTTTTACAGACCGGGGGAAACAGGGTGTTACAATTAGTATGCATTTGTAGTTAGGAAATCCGACGATCATGATATGTTCCCGACATAGAGTGATCTGACGGTTCAGACTCTCCTCGATCTTAACGACCATTGATCTGTGGCTTAACACCCGATTGGTCCATGATCTCTATTTAAAGAGCATGGAGGGTCATTTTTCAATGATCGATTGTGGGAAAATCTATTGTAAAATCTCTCTGTAATCTTTTTCTTTTGCATTAAAATTGCTCTAAGTGGCAGCGTTGGCTGGGGTCGTGGATGTTTCCCCGTAGGGATTTTACCACGTGAAAACATTAGTGTGTTGATATTTGATCTGGTTATGTGAGTGGTTATTGAAGGTGTTCATCCTCTTTTTGAATACATGTGTTGTCGAACATGGTATCAGAGCCTGTTTGAAGACCCACTCCTATTGTAGATCGAGATCACGAAGCTGAGTTGCATCATCTCCATTTTTTGTCATTTCTATACATTTATGGGCTGAGAGGACTATCCCATTGCGTCTGGAGCACTCGTTTCATTTAGGAATACTTTTCGTTTCACTCGAAAAGGTTTATGTTTGCCCAAGATACGACCATTACAGTCAGATCTGGAGGTATAAAGTTTGAATACACATTTTTTTAATTTTTTGAAGAGAAGTATTTTGGTTTTATTTTGGTGTTTTATTTTTTATTTCCGGGTTTCTACTCTTTTAGATCCATGTATGCTCTTTGCCCTGCACCCTATGCAATCTTGGCAAATTATAAATAGATAGGAAAATGTGCATCTTTCAGGTAAGCTAACTGAGATCTAACCCTTGTTGTCATCGAGAAGCGAAATTTTTTTCTTGTGTGAAAATAGTTTTTTTTAGCACGCTCTCCAAGGCTGTATTCAACAACCCTCCTTCTAAACATTACAATATGTTTTGTTAGACCATTTGGTTAAAGCTTTCCTTATTAAGTAAGAGGTCTTGAGTTCAAGTCTCTCTTTTGTTACTTTTTTGAAAAAGTTCATGCTAAAATTGTAAAGTGTATTTCACTTCAAGTATAAAAGTGAATCACTATAAGTAGCTTTAATATTTTATTTTAGAGTTATTTATATTGCATGCAACTTTTTTGTTATAAAGTAACTTCATTGTAAAAGTGATCCCCACTTCTCTTTATAAAAGTGGGTCACTTCATAAAACAACTTACACTATCACGTGGTCAGTTGGTTACCATTTATGCCTTTTTTAAAAGGGCATAACTCTCACATCGGAAGTCTGTTTTCAGTGCCATTTTTTTTTTAAACCACAGAACTTTTCGAGATCTTTCCATCCAGATCATTAGTTTCAGTTTTTAAATCCACATTATCTGCATATTTAATATGGCTTCTACAAGTAATGTCTTTCTTACCAGCAACAACTACTTCCAATGGAAATCTCAATTGGAAGATTTATTAAGAAGTAAAGGCTTGTACCAGATTACCTTGGGAAAGGAAAAAGCACCCATTGATGATGATAATAAAGCCAAATGGGATAATAGGAATGACGAAGCACGTGGACTAATCAAAATTTCCATCTCTCCCGATTTAAGGTATCACCTTCAAGAAATTGATGACCCCGAAGAATCTTGGGACAAGATTGAATCTGTGTTTGGTAAACTCAATATTTTTCGAGCACAACAGTTAGAAAATCAAATTTGACCTTGAGTCCAAGTGATTTTTCTTGCCTTGGAGACTAGTTTAAAACACTCATAATTTTATGTGAGGAATGTAAAATAAAAATGGAGGAAGAGCGTTGCATCTATCTTATTCTTTCTAAGCTAGGTAGTGCATATTCTGTGTTTGTGTCTACCTTTTATGCCATGAAAGAGGCTCTAGGGAAAGCTTATGAAAAACCCACTCTTGAGTCCTTTTGTGCTTCTTTGATTAGAGAGGAAGATAATCTTATACAACTTGGAGTGATCAACACTGTAGGTACCTCTAGCAAAGCTTTAGTTGCCCAGTAGAAAGATAAACCCAAGTATCCCAAGAAGCAACATCCTCGCTACAACAAAAACCAATATAAGGGTCCCAAACCTGCTCAGACAGCTTCAGCTCCTAATGGTGACAAAAGAGAAAAATATAAAAATAAGAAGACTGACAGACATTGCAACTTTTGTGAGAAAGATGGTCATGATGAGTCCAAATGTTTCAAGAAGATGGCAGCTTTAGAAGCAGCGATGAAGAAGCACAACATCAGTATTGATTCTCCTTCTTCTTCTTCTTCTTCTCATGGACATGTACTTTCTGCTTCTGGTTTCTCCTTCAACACAAATTCTACTTCTTCTTCTGATGAGTGGCTTATTGATTCAGGAGCATCTTATCATATGGCTAAAGATTTTTTCAAAAGAAAAATATCTCAAAATTATATTAGAATAATTTCATTTACAAATTCGGTCCACACCAAAAGGAAGACCAAAAAACTTTTTTATGGTCAAAAATAGCCCAAAACCAAGAGAAGTGTTATGCTAAAATCCAAAACTTTACAAAGCATATTACCTTTAAAAGAGCATCTGAGAAGAGCAAGAGCAATCCAAACTCTAAAAAACCTCTTTAAAACAAGACCCTACTCAAACTCTTCTAAGTTTAGTCTTCAAAGATGTTTAAGAAGGAGTGGGCGCTTTCTTCTCCATTTTCCCAATGGAAAACTGATAGCCTACCTTTCGTTTCCTTTTGATCCCTCTTGGACAGAAGATCAGCCTCCTTATTATGATCCCTGTAGATATGTTGAAAGTTGATATCACTGAAATTACTTGCCAGATCCAAAATTTTCAATTTCCAGCATTCAATATTCACCGAGTTGAGATGTCCCTGCTTCTTTATCCAATCAATGATCACTTTCGAGTCACCCAAAATTTTTATTTTATCTATCGACCAGAGCTTAGCCAAAAGGAGCGTCACCCACAACCCCAAAAGATTCGCCTTAGTGTTTGTTCCAGCTCCACAGTTAAGAAACCATTTTATAATTCTTGAAACATGTGTCTTGAAAATACCCCATGCTCCGCAACATTCACCGTTTGCTAGTGCAGCTCCATCAAAACAAGCAAGAGTGTAGCCGTCTTCTAGATTAATGTCACATATTCTATTAGGAAGAATCTTTTGGATTGTTGGCTTCCAAGTGAAATTACTTTTAATTCTATGCACCACAGATCGGTAGGATGGGGTGCGCTCCTCAAATAGGACCTATTCCTCTCGATCCATATATGCCAGCATGTGGTTGTTGCCAGGCTTGCTGGGGCCGATCTGTCTTCCAGCCAAATCTTAAAACACTCAAAAACTGAGTTGGTTGTCCACTGAAAATTTAAATTAAAAAGAGCAGATAAGTGATGTCACACCGATTGCGTGAAGGAGCAATGTATCAGGAGGTGGTCAATGTTTTCAGAACTTCTGTTGCATAGCTTACATATCCCTGGACTGTGCCATCCTTTCCTCTGCAAAGAATCCCAAGTAAGAACTTTGTCCTTTGCTGCCAACCAAACAAATAATTTAAGTTTGAGTTGAATCAACCATTTCCAGAGAAGTTTAAACCACGAACGGTCTAATTGTAAATCGAGAGACTTTAAAAGAGCTAGATAAATATTATTTGTTGAGGTAAGATCGATCGAATCCCCACCTGCCCAGACCATAGCATCGACTGAGTTATGAAGAGAGATGTTCGTGTTTCTTAAAGCTAGAGAGAAGGTACTCCATTCGGTTTCATTATGCCCGACTAACCCCAAAGAACCACCACTGAGCCACCGGTCTGGAAAGACTAATGAAATATCTGTGACTCTTGCATGTGCAATAGTGAAAATATTTAAGCTAGACAGGTGTGCACGTAAGGTATCAGAAAGTAAAGCCTGGTTTTCTAAACCGTTAATCAAATCCCTTCCTAAAACAATAGATTTCCCATCCCCAGGAAGCCAGCAGATCCAATGTAAAATGACAAAAAGATTTTTTAACCAACCGTTCCAGAAGCTAGATGCCTTATGGTGTTTGTGGGAGGGCTTCCGCAACTAGGTAGAGATCGATGAGTTCCCCAAGTACTTTCCAACCAGAAGCTTATTCCAGATGCTCCCATGGTTCAAAGCCCTCCAATAAGTGTTTGCAATGAGCATTGAGTTGAACAGAGGGAGGTTTTTGAGCCCCCATCCTCCATAGGATTTTGGCCGAGCCAGGATGTCCCATCTGCAGAGATGGAAGTGCAGTTTTTCCTTATGGCCACTCCACAGGAAAGCAAAGGATAAACTACGAATTTTATTTAAAACTGAGTTTGAGACCACTACCAAAGACATCCAAAACACCGCTAGGCTTTCCAAAACCGATTTAACCAAAATAAGTCTTCCACCGAGTGAAAGCCACTTGTTAAACCATTAACTGATATTTTCTTTGAATTTTGCTACCAGCCAGCTCCAATCGGCCGACTTAGAAGGCCCCAGCTTGAGTAAGTACCCAAGGTACTTGAATCCAATATTCAAATCTGAAAAATTAAAGGGTAAGAAATCCTTGTAGGACGCCAACTCTTCATCCTTGAGCCCCTAATAATGAACCATAGATTTTTGCATATTTATGCAGAGACCCGAAGCACTACAGTACAAAGTGAGAAGGTCCACTATCAATCTCCATTCCCCCGGATCGGCCTTTGACAAGATAAGAACATCGTCGACAAACATTAGATGTACCACTGATAACAGTTTAGTTATTTTAATACCTGATATACTGTGGTCATTTCTATTGTTTGTCAACATAATACTCAGCCCCTCCATAATTAGAATGAACAAATATGGGGACAACGGACAACCCTGACGAAGTCCCCGCCAAACTTTGAAAAAATCTGTAGCCTCCCCATTTATCAAGACTGTGAAGCTTGCACTTGTTATGCATGACATTATCCAATCAATAAGCTTGACTCTGAAACCAACTATAAGAAGAACTAACCTGAGGTACTCCCAGTCCACGTTATCGTAGGCTTTTTTCAGGTCCAACTTCAGAACCAGAGATTTTTGGTTTTTCTTTTTTATACTATGGAGGCTTTCATGGGCCATCTCGATAGCATCCTGGATCCTCCTACCTTCCAGAAAGCCTAGCTTCTCTGAGGAGAGACACTTCGCCAGAAAATATTTAATCCTAGTGGCCAGGATTTTGGATATAACCTTATAAATCAGATTACACAGGGAAATGGGGCGGTAATCATCAAAGGAGGTAGGTTTGTTGGCTTTCGGGATGAGGGCCAGAAAGGTTGCATTTATTCCTCCTCTAAGATGGCCTTTTAATCTTGATTCCTCCACCATTTCCAGGAGATCATTCCCCACAAGATCAAAAAAGAAGAGAAAAAATTATGAGGTCCATCCATCAGGACCTGGACTTCTTTCTTTCTTGCAATTTTCAAGCACTGATTTTAATTCTTTCAAAGAAATCGGCAAGATAAAGCCATATTTTATGCTCTAAATGAATGTAACACCAAGAAAATATTTGTTGGTGATGATATATCTCTTAGTGTTGTAGGATCGGGAATAGTTCAAGTAGATAATGGTCATTTCAATGATGTATTATGTGTTCCAAGTCTTTCTTGTAACCTTCTATCAGTGTATCAAATCACTCATTTAGGTGAAGGTAAAACCGTAGAGTTTTCACCTCACCAAGTTGTAATCAAGGATCTAAAAGATCCTAAGCATGTTCTTGCAACTGGAATTGCTGATGGTATTACAAGGTTGTACAAGTTTGACAACTTTGGGTCATCAACTTTTTCATTAGTTTTTGTTGCTCATAGCGATGATTTGAGCAAACTTTGGCATGAGCGGTTTGGTCATCTAAACTATCGCTCATTGCAGCAACTATGTAATCAACAGATGGTGACTGGTTTTCCTCTTATTTCATGCAGAGATGGTGTTTGTGCCGGTTGTGTTTTCGGCAAACATCATCGGGATAGTTTTGACAAATGTGCCTCTTGGCATGCATCGGGCCCTTTGCAGCTTGTTCACAATGATTTGTGTGGTCCATTTTCTTCTCCTTCTTTTTCTGGGTGCAAGTATTTCTTAACTTTCATTGATGATTTTTCCATACGTACTTGGGTTTACTTCTTAAAACTTAAGAGCGAAGTTTATGACAAGTTTTTGGCCTACAAGGCCCTTGTAGAAAAGCAATATGGACATCAAATTCAAAAGTTAAGAACAGATAATGGAGGCGAATATGTGAACAATAATTTTACAAGTTACTGCACTACACAGGGAATCCAAATGCAACACANCAACAAAATGGTGTTGCTGAGAGAAAGAACCGCACATTAAAAGAAATGGCTAATTGTATGATCCAATCTAATGGATTAAGTCTAAAGTATTGGGCGGAAGCCATCAACTGTGAAAATTACATAGTAAATCACACTCCCACAAAAGCTCTTAAAAATATAACACTGAAAGACGCTTGGAATAAAATTAAACCCGATGTAAGTCACTTCCGTGTATTTGGCAGCATAGCATGGCTCACATTCCTGATGAGAAAAGGAAAGCATTGTAGCCTAAAAGTGAGAAGTGTATATTTGTTGGTTATTCTGAAGATGTCAAAGGTTACATACTTCTTCAATCACATTGTAATGAAATTATTATTAGAAGAGATGCTAAATTTGATGAAAATCTCTTGGCCTGCGAGCCTAATTCGACGTTTATGCCTTCTTTGACCTGCGAGCCTAATTCGACGGTTGTACCTTCTTCTGCCTGCGAGCCATATTCGGCGTTTGTGCCTTTTTTTTATCTAGTTTCTTCTTCAGATCATGACAGTGAGGATGAAAATCCACCTCCGCCTGCTAACCTTCCTCTAGATGAGTCCTTTGAACCTGAACAAGCACCAGTCCCACCGCTTCCTCGATGGGTCCATTCAACAAGAGAAGCAACTGGTGCTCTTGTCGGTGATCCTTCATATCAACGTCGAACACATTCACAGTTCCAGCGAGCCTATTCTCTTTTGGCTCAAGTTTCAGAGACTCGTGATCCAGAGACATTTGCAGAAGCTTCAGGTCATCCAGATTGGGATACAACAATGAATGAAGAGTATCGTTCTTTAATGGAAAACGATACTTGGGATCTTGTACCTCTTCCAAAAGGAAGAAAACTTGTTAGATGTAAATGGGTTTACAGAACTAAGTATGCATCAGATGGAAGTGTTGAAAGACACAAGGCTCGGTTAGTTGCCAAAGGATTCTCCCAAGTTGAAGGAATTGACTATAATGAAACCTTTGCCCTTGTAGCCAAAATGAATTCCATCCGCCTTATTCTTGCCCTTGCTGCCTCACATAAATGGGAGGTCCATCAGATGGATGTTAAATATGCCTTCTTGCATGGCAATTTGAAAGAAGAAATCTACATGGAACAACCTCTTGGCTATGTCCAAAATGACTCTAGCCTTGTTTTTCGCCTTAAGAAAACTCTTTATGGTCTTAAGCAAGCTCCCCGAGCTTGGTATGCCAAAATGGACAGCTTTCTTATTGCCACCGGATTCTCTAGATGCCATTCTGATCCTAATGTTTATACCAAGAAAGTAGGAAGCCATCTCATAAGTCTTGTCCTTTATGTTGATGACCTTATCCTTACTAGTAGTGACTCAAAACTTTTAAACCATGTGAAAACCGACCTTAAGAAGAAATTTGAAATGACAGACTTAGGTTTTTTGCACTATTTCCTTGGCCTCCAAGTTTTGCAAACCAATGAAGGAATTTTTCTTTCCCAGTCTAAGTATGCTTGTGACCTTATTCGTCGCTTTCACATGGATGATTGTAAACCAACCCCTTCTCCCTTACAGTCTGGAGTCAAGCTTACTGCCACCTGTACTTCTCCTGAATTTGATGCCACCCTGTACCGTCAGTTAGTTGGTAGCCTCTTATGCTTTACTCATACCCGTCCTAATCTTTCCTTTGTTGTTGGTCTTGTTGCCCGGTATATGCAAACACCCCATGAAAGCCATTGGAAAGTAGCTAAAAGGATACTTCGCTATGTCTGTGGTACAGTTAAGGGGGGGCTCCTTCATTGGTTGGTTTCACTAATTCAGATTGGGTCGGTGACCTTGATGATCGGAAGTCTACTGCAGGTTATGTTTTCAGCCTTGGTTCAGGACCTGTCACTTGGGCCTGTAAGAAACAACATGCTATTGCACTTTCTTCAGTAGAAGCATAGTACCGAGCAACGGTAAATGCAAGTCAATCAGCCTTTGGTGCAACAATCAGCCTTTAGATTCGAGCAACAACATCTAACCAGCCTTTGGTGTGACAATCAAAGTGCCATCAAGCTCGTCAAAGACCCAGTTCAACATCAGCGCAAAAAGCACATGGAGTTACACATGCACTTCATCAAAAAGCTCATTCATGATCAAGTTATTGAAGTGCTCTTTTGCCCTACAGAAGATCAAGTTGCAGACATTTTCACAAAGTCTCTTACAGAAGCAAAGTTTTCCAAACTTCGATCTATGTTAGGAGCCTATCATTAAGGGGGGATAGGCTCTAATGCCTCCTTCCTTCTCCTATTGTGTCAACATTGTAAATCCTTCAATCCTATCCCAAGTTGTTCTTAAGGGGGGATGTTAGGATATTTAGACACTTAGGAGTTAGTTAAGATCTACTTGGTCTAATATGTCGTTAGGTTAAAGTGTGTTTCTTTAGTATGCATTAGTATGCATTTGTAGTTAGGAAATATGATGGTCACGATATGTTCTCGACATAGAGTGATCTGACGGTTCATACTCTCCTCGATCTTAATGACCATTGATCCATGGCTTAACACCCGATTGGTCCATGATCTATATTTAAAGAGCATGGAGGGTCATTTTTCGATGATCGATTGTGAGAAACTCTATTGTAAAATCTCTTTGTAATCTTTTTCTTTTGCATTAATAAACTGCTCCAAGTGGACGCATTGGCTGGGGCCGTGGATGTTTCCCCGTAAGGGTTTTACCACATGAAAACATCGGTGTGTTGATATTTGATCTGGTTATGTGAGTGGTTACTGAAGGTGTTCATCCTCTGTTGGAATACCTATGTTGTCAAACACTGTCATTCCCTCTAATAAATGTTGACAAGGACTATAGGGATAAACTGTCACGCCTTAAATTAGGTCATGTCTGCGACATTAAATTCTTTCTATGGCACATTCCCTTGGCCTCTTGTTCAACTTGCGTGCCCACTGAATCCCTGCCACCTTGCCCTAGTCACATGGTCCCGATACTTTGTGTCGTTTCCACCATTAATCAGGAACATGTCCTCCCAAGGCTATTGTTCAAACTTTCTTGTATTATGTGGTTCGGAGGAAAAACACCACTACAAGGAACCCTACGTCTAAACTCTGGTGTATGAATTTGGCAATGATGTGGTTCTTGTTCTGTATGGGAGAAAGTTCATATGCATCTCTCCACCTCACCCTTATACCTGGTATGTTATCCGAACCCTATTATCAAAGTCTGTGAGGTATGGAAACATCAAACGTGTTGTAGTTGTTTCTGTGATTTCTTGATAATTTAAATAATTGAGTTTTTTGTCTTCATTATTCTGTGATTTTCGAAGTACTACTATACAAACTCTAGATAAGTATATCATGCTTTTGGTCTTTTTAACTTAGGGTGTGATTCCTTGTGAGGATAACCCCTTACTGTTTTAGTATTCCTCTGACTCGATCGCTCGAGTCAACTGGGCTGGTTTACTATCTTGATTTAGGGTGAGCACTGTAAAGCGAATAAGTCTTTTTATTCTCAGTCATGTTCCTTTTTATTAAACTGAAATAACACAGTTTGGTAAGTTCTATGCTGGGGTTTGTCTTCGTTCTTCAGAAAATATTATAATGCTTATCGTTTTCCCTATACTGCGTCACAACTATGAGTTCTTGTGACTGTATAATGTCCTCCCAGTCTGTACCTCAGAGTCTCATACACTGCGTTGAATATCTCATTTACTACACTGTGTCTTTTCTTGGAATCCATCGCTCCGTGGGTTCTTTCATGACCCAAAAGTTGATTTCTATGCCTGTACTTTTCTTTTAACTAAATAATGTATTGTTCTTTGGCGCTTACATATATACATCTATATGAGATGGATTCTGCACCCGAAATGAACTTGATAAAAGTGTGGTCTCATGTATGCAATGTGTTCAAGTCTGTGATTAAACTCGGGACATACATTTCTCTTTCCAAATGATATTGTTATCTATAGGTGTGCCTTCCAATACAAAATGTTTAACTCTGTGTTTAAGTTTGAATAATGCATTTCCTCCATCAAATAATATTCGATCAGTATTTAACTTTACTTATGATATTTGGTTTGCGTGTGTTATGCGACCTTTCGGAAGTCGGTTATGTAGTTCTCTTATTTGGTTGTTGATTTAATTTCTTGAAAGTTAAATGAGGCAAATTCGATTACCACAACTAATGATGGGGCCCTGTTGTTTGTGAGCGTACCCATCAGGAGTACTTTGACCGACTTCCCACTTCGGGCTTGAGGACGGAACTCGACAGAACCACGAAAGGAAGGACGACCTCAGTCTCATAAGCTAAGTAAAATCTCGGGATTAGATCTATGGCAGAATTTTATTTTATGAAGTCATTCTAACAGTGATCCTCTTGATTAAAATAATATTGTTATTAATCTTAGATGCACGCTTTCTTGCAGGGATTTTCTTCCCTCAAAGTTTCCCGGATTCAGGATGACACCGAACACTAGAAACAATATTCAGGTTCTAATACAGTGCTTAAGAGTGCTCGCAGATGCAAGGAAGTAGAACGATTTTTATCCTAGGCTATTATTTTCATGGAAAAATGTATATACCAGGCTCTTATAGTCAACTAAACGTTTATCTCTGTAACCATCTTTTAGAGGTTAATAGAAAAGGAAACTCTAGAGTCCCAAATAAGATTCTCAATATGTTAATACTTGGGAGTGGTAGCATCTATAGAGCGTGAATGTATAATATTTACTACTGATCCAATTCTGGAATTTAGAACATATTTCATGTGTCTTTATTTATTTTTTAATGAATTTAGCCTCTATGTATCGTGCACAAAAACAAGCTCTTTGGTTTGTGAGGTACCTAGACTGTTATAATTCTTAGACTACAGTCACAGTTCTAAAGATGAAAGATTCATTCAATTTTTCTCCTAATTCCCAATATGGATGGACTGGTGGTATGAGTGATTATAATTTAAAAAAAAAAATTATGAAAGACTGTGTATAGTCACTCTATATATAAACAGATCTCTATATATAAATAGATCTCTATATATAAACATATCTCTCTATATATGTGTGTCCCTGTTTTATATATATATATATATATATATATATATATATATATATATATATATATATATATATATATATATACACACACACACACACACACACATACTTTTAGTACCTTAATTAGCATTTGTACAGTCTATTCTATTTATGATTTAAATATGTTTTCAATATGTTATTTAGCGTTTGTGCAGTCTATCCATTCTCTGAAATTTATTTTCTATACGTTCATAAAACATATAATTTGGAACTATCGAAAATAGGACTGACTTCATTTAGCCCAGATATATCCTCTAGTAATAATCCCATCATTCAGTTTCATTCATGATTTCGATACACAAAAAATTTACTCAACACATACGATTGGCTATAAGGGTTTATACTACAGTTTGTGCCATTACAACAGTAATCTAATCTACAGAACTAACTCTTCCAGAATTAACCAGATGTACTCTTTAAGCTATTATATCAAATGAAAGTAGCATTCACTCAACAAAGATAATTCATTCAGAATTAGTTTTGGAGGTATTATGTCAGCCCTTAAGTCAAACAAAATTCGATTAGATTTTAGTCCATAGCAATACTTCTATCCATAATTAAACAGATGCATTCTATTAGCTATTAAATCATATAACATTCAATCAGAGAAAGAGTAGGTTGACATATCTGAACAATTGTCGAACAACAAATGGAACATCCATGTTCCTCCCAACCTTAGAACAGAACAACCAATGCTACTTGTTCCGCTCACCCCCTAACATGACCATGAATCCATGAGGGCGAACTACAGAACTCCTCCTCAGAAATTGTCCTTCAGTTTCAAAAACTTCTCCTTGCCTCACACTTAGAAAAAAAGTGTTCATAACAGCAAGAGAACATTCTTCTTTTTCCCATCATACTAGGCAGCGTCTTGCCTCCTCCCATATGCTATATATCCAAAAGAAATTGTGCCTAGGTCTTTTTTCCCCTTGGAAATTTTCGCAGCTTTCCAAATCCCTGATTTATAGGGGTTGCCAATGGAAAAATTCATGATTTTCCACTTGTCCCAATCATCCCTGAGGTAGTTCCAACATGTTCCCCTCTCATGGAGACATGGTCAGCTGATTTTAACCTAGTTGTTCCATTTGTCCATCAGCAATAAATATAAAATATTTTGTTTCATACAAGTGTCATAGTCAAATAGTTAGTTGGGTCAAATCAGATCTCTTCCCAACAGTCATAATCATCAATTACAATTAACTAAATTCGGAATTCGGATTTGCCATAAATGGCAATAATTTTCCAATTTTGAATTTACTAAAAACGAAAATAATTTCCTAAGCAAATTTCAGATTTAAAAATAATTTATTTTTGGGGATGTTACACTTTTCTTTCTTGAATTTATCACAGTGATAGAACATTTATCTATGGCTTACTAGTCTCATCACTGTTCTGCTACACTTCTCTTCTCTGCCTACATTAGTGTCTCTCTCCTCACATCTACTACGCTTTGTGTTCTTCTCTCAGATACACATTTTTGTTCCTTTCTTCTTTTGCACTTTATACTCTATGTCTTCTTTCCATTCTATGCACCACGCCTCTTCTGTGTGCTTCAGCTCTTGTAGACAGCATGCTTCTACCCGCATGAAAACTCTCTCAACCGCAACACTCATCTCTACTCTGTTCTGTGTTTTTATATTCGTTGTGCATCAACCGCAACCTCTACGCAATGCCTCTACATGTTCTTCACTACATCACTATTCTGCCCTACCGGTTGTTCACTACAACTCTTCCTTACGACTGTATGGCGCACTTGCATAATTCCTTCACTTCTTTGTTATTCATCCCTTTCTCACGTCCAGTCATCTCCTTGATCATCATGCGAACTCTTCATCTTCTCTAGCCGTTAGCTCCATGTGTTCATCATTACTGGGCTTATCCTAAGATTCTCTGCCTTTTCTGGCAGTAAGACACTTGCCTTCTCTGTCATAGTCGAGATTATCCTCTCTGTTGCAGTTATAGTCTTCAACACTTTTCCATCTGTCAATTGTCTCTATTATCAGTCTTCATTCCATTGGCAGTTACCTCAAGACCCTTCAGCTTCTCTGGTGATCATCCTGCAGCTCCTCGAGTTCTCTGGCCGATTTCATCACTGCGTTCTGGCAATTACAACCAGTCAACTATGGCTTCTTTGGCTTCTAAGCCCCTTCCTTCATGTGACCTCTAGCTATGACCTGGGGCCATGCACTAGGGTGCTTCGCGATTTTGCATTTCGTGATCTTCTGTTGCAAGTTGCCTTGAATATCCCAACTCGTGAAATATGAAATTCTCCATATCGGATTAACGATCCAGATCTTTCCCTTTGATCGACGGCTGCGATCAAATCACGATTTCACGTTTCGCGATTTCCTACTGTGAGTTGCCTCGAATCTCTCAACTCGCAAAACTTCGAGGTGGAGCCTAGAAACACTATCTCCTTCCCTTTTCTTCCACTGATGTGACCACTAGCGATGACCAGGGACCAAGCAAGAGGGGTGTGTCATGATTTTGCATATCGTGAACTCCTACTTCATATCAGATCAATGGTCCATATCCTCGGTGATCCGACGACTACTTTCATTTCGTGAATTCACATATCACGAGTTCTACAACTCTCACATTTGACTTCTCCAGCTCGCGAGTCAGCGAAATGTTGATCTCTCGCCATGTGTCCTCTGAATCCAACGGTTCATATCATTTTGCGATTTTTCATATCGCAAGTTCCTACTACTCTCACCTTTGACTTCTCCAGCTCGCGAGTCAGCAAAATGTTGATCTCTCGCCACGTGTCCTCTGGATCCAACGGTTCAGATTTCATCATGATCCAATCTGACGACTGAGGTCTAATCTCCTCCTCTACGCGTGCCTCTTGTCTGGACTCTGATCTGACAACCATTGGGTATTCGAGATTGGTGATCCAACGACCAATGTTGGTCCTCCATTTGAGCTTACACATCCTCCCGACTTGGAAGAATTTCTAAGTGTCAAAGGCCTCGACCTTTGATCCTTTTGTGAGTCTTGGTGACTTGGACCTCATCTGCGCTTCTAGAAAAGGCTATCTCTTCTGAGCTTTCTCATTTCTGCATACTATTCGCTTATCCTCTTGAGCTTCTCAAGCTTTCTCTTTTGTGCCTTCATTATTGTTCTTGCCATGCACACTCTGCCTGAAAACCTGCCAACATCATTGTTGTTCTTTCCATCAATGACAAGCACACTCTTCCTGTAAACTTGCCAACAATCCCCCCCTTTGCCATTGATGGCAACCCTGAACGACTACACTATTCAACTTAGACCTCCAACTGTAACATCCACACCTTTTCTCCCCCTTTGACATCAATGTCAAAGAAAACATGCTCCCCCTGAGCTGTTGCGGTATTTTTCGGAGGTATCATATAATTCAACCAACACATACTCCCCTAACATGATGGACCCTCTTAGGTTGATAGTGAGGTCACGCCCAACTTCCGGCGTGGATACTCAAACTGAGCTTGTGCAAGCGGTTTAGTGAAGATATCAACAATCTGATATTTGGATGGAATATAATGCAAAGAAACCACAGAGTTGGTTACCTCTTCCCTCAAGAAGTGATACTTGATGGGTATACACTTGGTCTTGGAGTGGAAGACAGGATTCTTTGACACACTAATTGCACTGGTATTATCACAATGGATTGGAATCGGTGCAGTGTAATTTACCTCCAAGTTTGCAAATGTTTGAATCATCCACAATACTTGGGTACAACAGGTGGCAGCTGCAATGTATTCAGCTTCTATATTTGATAAGGAAATGGAACCTTGCTTCTTTCTCAACCATGATACAAGGGAATCTCCTAAGAAGAATGAACCTCCACTCGTGCTTTTCCTTTCATCCACGTAGTTAGCCCAATCAACATCTGAATAGACTGATAGTTGAAAATTCTGATTCCTAGGATACCATAGGTCATAGTCCATTATTCCTTTCAAGTATCTGGATATTCTTTTGACAGCTAACAAATGACTCTGTTTAGGTGCATCATGATACCTTCCTACCATTCCAACAACATGCATTATGTCTGGACGAGATGTTGTGATATACAATAGGCTTCCTATCATAGACTTGTATGAACTCTGATCAACATCAGGTGAGTCATCATCCTTGCTTAACTTGCATCCAGTGACCATAGGTGTGCTCATAGGTGTAGAATCTTCCATTTGAAACCTTTTCAACATTTCTCTTAGATATTTCTTCTGAGAAAGAAATAATCATTCAGACCTGTGAGTAATTTGCAAACCAAGGAAAAATGATTGTTCCCCTATCATAGACATTTCAAATTCAGACTGCATGGAAGAAGAAAACCATTGTACTAATGAAACATTATTGCTTCCAAAAATGATGTCATCTACATAGACCAACACAATGAGAAAATCATCCCCCTCTATTTTGATATATAGATTGTTGTCAATTGTTCCTCTCTTGAAACCTTTGTCTTGAAGATACTTATACAGTCTGTAATACCAAGCACGAGGAGCTTGTTTCAACCCATATAAGGCTTTCTTTAGCTTGCAGACAAAGTCAGGGTTATTTGACAGTTGGAAACCTTCTGGTTGTTCCATATAGACTTCTTCTTTTAGATATCCATTTAGAAAAGATGACTTGACATCCATTTGATAGACTTTAAACTTCTTATGGCATGCATAGGTAAGAAACATTCTAATAGATTCTAATCTTGCTACAGGCACAAATGTTTCATCAAAGTCTAGTCCTTCTATTTGAGCATATCCGTTGCAGACCAATCTAGCCTTATTTCTTACAATATTTCCTTACTCATCCATCTTATTTTTCTAGACCCATTTGGATCCTGTTACATTTTTATTTGTTGGCCTAGGAACGAGTTCCCAAGTGTCATTCTTTTCAATCTAGTCCAGTTCCTCATTCATTGATTTTCACCAGTTTACATCTTTACTGGCTTCATTGAAGTTCTTGGGTTCCACCATGGATATGAACTCTATCTATGATCGCTCGGTGTTTTTGATTATCCTTCTCCTGGTTTGTACACCTTTGTCTTTCTCACCAATTATATGACTTGCAGGATGATTCTTTTGAGTAATTCTGAAGGAAGAATTTGATGTTGTCAGCTGATTTGAGTATGTCTGAGTATTTGCATATTCATCTAACTCAGAGTCTTCTTGTTCTGATTCTTGGACCTGTTCAACTTCAACTTCACCTATATCCTTTGTTGTTGATTCAATATTGTTCACCTCTCTTACTGGGATTCCTTCATCAACTTTTATGTCAATACAATCAACCAATTTATGCAACCTCTTATTATAGCATCTGTATCCTTTATTGTTTGTAGCATACCCTAAGAAGATGCCTTCATCATCCCTGTCATCACACTTGCCAAGATTCTCATTATTATTCTTTATGTAGCACTTAATCCCAAAGACTTTGAAGTGTTTGATTGTAGCAGGTCTTCCATGCCACAGTTCATAAGGTGTTCTGAAAATAGAAGGCTGACTTTTTATGCTATGCAAGCACCCCTACTTCATTAAAATAAACTTGACGGGACCTTGCTTCATGTGTATAAATATGCAAAATAAACTTATGTGTTAAGTTTTATGCTTCTTCTTGTAAATGCTTATGTGTGAGAAAATGTTCTTGTAGATGGTTAAATATGTACTTTAAATGAATACACAGCAACAATACTTGCAGAAAATAAACCATCAAACGCACAACAAGAACAACATGATAAAGGAGTTCACCCCCCTCCGGGCTACATCTCCTTGAGCCTCCATAATGGACTTGGCTCTCTGGGATTAATTAGTCAAAAAAAATTTACAAGCTGCTTCTCAACTCCAATGGAAAAACAAACTGTACCATTGAGATCAGAACACATAAAAACCCCAAAAATGACTAATACAACTCTAAAAACGGATCATGGCTCATTCGGGCATGACCTCTTCTACATGTGGCCATAAGCTTCACTGAGCTTCTCTTTGGAAAAAACACCTGTAAAAGTCCTCAACAGCCTCTTAAACCTGTCCCAATGTGTTCAGAGAATATTGATTAGCCAAAAATGATTATTCAATCACAGAAAACAAATATAGGCTCACCAAACCATGTCCTCCATCAAAGAGGGCTTGAAGCTTCCTGGAGCTTGCTGAAACTTCAATGGTGAAAAACTTGTTGAAGAAGTCTTCAAAGGCTGTGAAAATGGCACCAATGGATCCAGCACGTCCAAAAACCCCTGGATGGGCTTTTACGGCACCTCAATCGGCCAAACGATGAAGAAGTTAGGCCTCCTCCATCTTTCTCCTTCAACTTTGCTGGAACTGGTTCGCCAAAACGCACCTCTGTGTGCATGAACCTGGAACACGCTCCAAAACGCGCGTTTAAACCCAGCACCGAGCGGTTCTGAATAACCGTGCAAACTGTAGGACGGTTAGGGTGCCTCCAGCCCCCAACCGCCAAGCTCTCGGGCATATGGCTCATACGACCTCGGGTTGTTGGCAAAAAAGGCTAACGGTTTTAAAAACCATGCCAACTGTTTAAAACTGTGTCAACCGTGCGCCAACTCGGGGTCACATGCAATATGGATAAAATAACTGTGGTTTAATAACCAAACCGCGTGCATTATTAACACATAGTCATATGTGTAACATAATATATGGTTGTATTGCAAATAAACGGGACCACGGTGTAAACCCCGCGCGCATATAAACAATGGTTATATGCCAATATAAAAAAACCCATGGTATAATATTTCAAACCCCGTGCGCGCGATATGCAATGGTCATATGTAGGCGCATGGAACCTTGGGTCGGGGCTTAAGCCCCAGCCCGCGCCCTTTTTCCGCATAAACAATAAACCCACTTTAAATAAATGTTTGTTGGCATAGTTAACAAGCAACAAAGGCGGAACGTTGGTTATTGGAAAATGGTGAAGGCGTTGGGCGGTGTGGAGGTCCGAGGGTCGAACCCCGCGGCCTCTGTAAACCTTTTAACAAACATATAAACCAACCAACCAACCAACGAGGGACACATGGCACCCATGGATTGGGCCACGTGCCCTCATACCATTTGTCGAGAAACGGACACGTGTCGCAATCCAATTCGCCAGCAACCGACCAATAAAAATGTGCCACATCATCCAACTGCCACGTCATCTCTGCCATGTCAGCGCCACACGTGCTTCTGACGTCATCCGACACGTGGATGCTGACGTCATCATGTGCCACGTGTCACCCATCCAGTGGTGACACGTGTCACTTCAAGACTGGTCAAACCGTACGCTGAAAAGTCCATAAATGCATGACACGTGTCACACCCTGGAGCCGCCACGTGTCCTGTACGGACATGCCACGTATGTTGTACGGCCTGCCACGTGTCCTGTACGAACAGGTACAGTCAGCATCAAATTTTTGCCTGTTTGGCTCGGCGAACAGATCGCGATAACTTCATACGAACTCTGTTTGCGAAAGTAAATATACCGCCGGTATCAGGAAGACGAGAAGGACGCAATGGCACCAGTTTCGTCGCAATCTGAGCACTTTGAAAATTGAGCAAATTTTTTCCCCCTAGTCCAGATTTTGATCACACCTTCCCACTGAAAGGCTTTTGGACCCACAAAAGCTTATCTGTCTGATTTCAAGTCATATCAAAATCCTTTCGACAATCACCTGAACACTCCGACATGCCGTCACTGCAACTGGCTATGTCCCTCAACCACTGTGCTCTGGCTGTTGCTGACCCACTGTCTCTCTGTGCTTGGAAGACTGCCAACCTTCCCACTGAGAATCAAGTTCCTCTTTTGAACTCTTCGGCGTCAACAAAAATCAGCTCTCCAATGGCTGCAAAAAACTTCCTGCGACATCTTGTCACAAGCTAAGAAAACATCAATCTTGAAAACAAATTAGACAAGATTGAAAATGATGCCAACAAAATCTTTTGTTCTTCAAACAAACTGTCGCATCTCGTACTTCATCAAAGTACATGGCGTTTTCAAAATCAACTTTCAAGTCAATAAACACCATCGACTAAACACAAGTCGAACAACATGATCGACACACATAGTCGTCAGAAAATCATCAACCAGTCCAGACTCATTTCAACATCAAATCGACCTTCCCATAAATGCACACATAACGCGGAAAAGTGCATTTACAATTAGAAAAATGCAAGTGTTACTTGCGTAAGAAATCCAACCACTTCTTACCAAACCAACTGAATAATGACTTTTTCAACTGGACATCGTCCTCTTGCGAATCATCCTGACTCACATCAATGATGGAATCTCCACTTCCATTCTTGCCAATCGTCTTATCCAACTGCTTCTGAAGTTGTGGACGAATAGTTGGATGCAACGTCCAACATTGGTCAACAAGATGACCCCTCTTCTGACAATGAGTGCAAACCTTTTGCATCCTCCTTTCACGCTGCCTTTGCTTATCAAGTTTCCTGAAATTGGCCAATCTTTTCCAACACTTGGAAACATGATGGTTATACAAACCACAATACGTACATGGATTCTTTCTTCCATTGTTACATGCAAAGTTATTATGCTTAACATAATCAAATGCAACTGAATGATAAGCGGAATTATACCTGGAGCATTCACCTTTATCGCCTCGTTGAGGAGGTGAATCTGAAGAGTTACAGACTCTCCTTTGAAGACCATGAATAGTGCTTTTGTCCTCATCACTGTCACAACTCTCACGTTTGCATTCATCCTGAACACAAGCCTTGCATGTTGAACTTTCACCTTTAAAGCCTTCTTGAGGAGGTGAACTTGAAACAAAGTTTATGTTTGAAACCTTTTCCTTTGTCTCCACGACTTTGGAATTTACTCCATCAATTTGATCATAGCCAAGACCACAATACCTGGGTCTTTCTTCAACAACAATAGGCTTAACAATGCCTTGTGCATGCTTACCCAAACCTCTACCTTCATAGCCCATTTTAAACATCAATTTGGACCCTATTCCCCTTGTGTGATTCTCAAAACCACCCAAACATTCATCTTTAGAGGAATTAGAAGATAAACTAACACTGCATACCTTATGTTCATGCATGTAATTGGTAAGGGTTTCCTTTGCCTCATGGAGTTGATTCTCCATCTCATGCAACCTTTGCAAAAGTTGTTCTTTCTCCTGCTTCATGGCCATCAACTGCTCTTCAAGGGCAATGTTCTTATTCCTGTCTTCACACATCTCTTTCATCAAATCTTTCATGATTATAATTTCTTCTTTGTCAAAGAATGAAGATAATGAAAATGTATGAGAACTATTAATGCTTGAAGCTTCTGCCATCCTTGCAAGATATCAAACTTCAACACAAAACTTGCACAATACCAAATAGCTAAATCTCAAGCTATCAATGGAAAAAACATGAGAAAAACAAACTTATGCTCTGATACCACCTGATCTGAAAATAGAAGGCTGACTTGTTATGCTATGCAAGCACCCCTACTTCATTAAAATAAACTTGACAGGACCTTGCTTCATGTGTATAAATATGCAAAATAAACTTATGTGTTAAGTTTTATGCTTCTTCTTGTAAATACTTATGTGTGAGCAAATGTTCTTGTAGATGGTTAAATATGTACTTTAAATGAATACACAGCAACAATACTTGCATAAAATAAACCATCAAACGCACAACAAGAACAACATGATAAAGGAGTTCACCCCCCTCCGGGCTACATCTCCTTGAGCCTCCATAATGGACTTGGATCTCTGGGATTAATTAGTCAAAATTTCTTTTACAAGCTTCTGCTCAACTCCAATGGAAAAACAAACTGTACCATTGAGATCAGAACACATAAAAACCCCAAAAATGACTAATACAACTCTGAAAACGGATCATGGCTCATTCGGGCATGACCTCTTCTACATGTGGCCATAAGCTTCACTGAGCTTCTCTTTGGAAAAAACACTTGTAAAAGTCCTCAACAGCCTCTGAAACCTATCCCAATGTGTTCAGAGCATATCTATTAGCTAAAAATGATTATTCAATCACAGAAAACAAATATAGGCTCACCAAACCATGTCCTCCATCAAAGAGGGCTTGAAGCTTCCTGGAGCTTGCTGAAACTTCAATGGTGAAAAAATTGTTGAATAAGTCTTCAAAAGGCTGTGAAAACAGCACCAATGGATCCATCACGTCCAAAAACCCCTGGCTGGGCTTTTACGGCACCTCAATCGGCCAAACGATGAAGAAGTTAGGCCTCCTCCATCTTTCTCCTTCAACTTTGCTAGAACTGGTTCGCCAAAATGCACCTCTGTGTGCATGAACCTGGAACACGCTCCAAAACGCACGTTTAAACCCAACACCGAGCGGTTTCGAATAAACGTGCAAACTGTAGGACGGTTAGGGTGCCTCCAGCCCCCAACCGCCAAGCTCTCGGGCATATGGCTCATACGACCTCGGGCTGTTGGCAAAAAAGGCTAACGGTTTTAAAAACCGTGCCAACTGTTTAAAACCGTGTCAACCGCGCGCCAACTCTGGGTCACATGCAATATGGATAAAAGAACTGTGGTTTAATAACCAAACCGCGCGCATTATTAACACATAGTCATATGTGTAACATAATATATGGTTGTATTGCAAATAAACGGGACCACGGTGTAAACCCCGCGCGCATATAAACAATGGTTATATGCCAATATAAAAAAACCCACGGTATAATATTTCAAACCCCGTGCGCGCGATATGCAATGGTCATATGTAGGCGCATGGAACCTTGGGTCGGGGCTTAAGCCCCGGCCCACGCCCTTTTTCCGCATAAACAATAAACCCACTTTAAATAAATGTTTGTTGGCATAGTTAACAAGCAACAAAGGCGGAACGTTGGTTATCGGAAAATGGTGAAGGCGTTGGGCGGTGTGGAGGTCCGGGGGTCGAACCCCGCGGCCTCCGTAAACCTTTTAACAAACATATAAACCAACCAACCAACCAACGAGGGACACGTGGCGCCCATGGATTGGGCCACGTGCCCTCATACCATTTGTCGAGAAACGGACACGTGTCGCAATCCAATTCGCCAGCAACCGACCAATAAAAATGTGCCATGTCATCCAACTGCCACGTCATCTCTACCATGTCAGCACCACGCGTGTTGCTGACGTCATCCGACACGTGGATGCTGACATCATCATGTGCCACGTGTCACCCATCCAGTGGTGACATGTGTCACTTCAAGATTGGTCAAACCATACGCTGAAAAGTCCATAAATGCATGACATGTGTCACGCCCTGGAGCCGCCACGTGTCCTGTACGGACATGCCACGTATGTTGTACAGCCTGCCACGTGTCCTATACGGAATGTACGGACATGTACAGTCAGCATCAAATTTTTGCTTGTTTGGCTCGGCGAACAGATCGCGATAACTTCTCCATACGGACTCCGTTTGCGAAAGTAAATATATCGCCGGAATCAGGAAGACGAGACGGACGCAATGGCACCGGTTTCATCGCAATCTGAGCACTTTGAAAATTGAGCAAATTTTTGCCCCCTGGTCCAGATTTTGATCACTGTTCAACTTCAACTTCACCTATATCCTTTGTTGTTGATTCAATATTGTTCACCTCTCTTACTGGGATTCCTTCATCAACTTTTATGTCAATACAATCAACCAATTTATGCAACCTCTTATTATAGCATCTGTATCCTTTACTGTTTGTAGCATACCCTAAGAAGATGCCTTCATCATCCCTGTCATCATACTTGCCAAGATTCTCATTATTATTCTTTATGTAGCACTTAATCCCAAAGACTTTGAAGTGTTTGATTGTAGCAGGTCTTCCATGCCACAGTTCATAAGGTGTCTTTTCACTATGTGGTCTGAGGTGAGATTTATTAAGAATATGGATTGTTGTGTGTATTGCTTCTACCCAATAGGTTTGACCAATGTTCTTCTCATTCATCATTGACCTGGCGATTTGATGAACTGTTCTATTTTGAATCTCAACTACTCTGTTTTGCTATGGGGTTCATGGGATTGTGTATTCTCTTTTGATCCCATGTTTATCACAAAACTCCTTGAAATCACTTGACATAAATTCTCCTCCTCTGTCTGATATCACAACCTTTAATCTGTTGCCTGTTTGATTCTCAGTTAAAGCCTTAAATATTTTAAAATTCTCAAATGCTTCATCTTTTTCTTTGAGAAAAGCAACTCATGTAAGTCTGGAGTAATCATCAATGATCAACATAAAGTAGTTTTCCTTCCCCATGCCTTCCTATCTTGATGGTCCACATAAATCCATATGAACTAATTGGAGTGGTTTCTCTGTTGAGGTAGAGCTCTTGGATTTAAACTGTGTCCTGGTTAGCTTTCCTACTTGGCAAGGTTTACACACAAAGTCTTGTGGCTTTGATATTCTTGGAAGATCTTTTACTGCCTCAAGATTTTTGAGCTTGATTAAGTGGTCAAATTTTATATGTCCAAGTCTCATATGCCATAACCAACTTTCATCATGTTTGCTTAGATGACACTCTTTTTTATCTTCTTTCATCAAATATACATTATTATCCGTACTTATCCCTTTATCCACCACTTTTCCTGAGTGTACAGACTTTATCTTGCAATCCTTGGAAGTGAACACTACTTCACATCCTCTGTCACACATTTGACTTACACTGAGCAACTTATGTTTCAACCCATCTACAAGCAGAACTTCCTGGGCTTTTCCTTTACCGTTACTCAAAATCACCATCCCTTTACCTTTTATTTTACCAGGGGCATCATTTCCAAAGGTTACATTTCATGATTTGCTTTCACTTAGAGACAAAAACTTACTTTTGTCTCTCGTCATATGTTTGGAGATTCCACTGTCAATATACCAGGGGTTCTTTCGTCTTTGAGCTGACAACACTAATCCACAATTATCATTCTCTTTCTTCTTCCAAACCTTGACGTTTTCAACATAGGGATTCAGATCTAATTCATGGTTCTGTAAGCGACAGTCTACAACTTTATGTCCATAATTATGGCAGGTGTAACATTCTGGTTCATTGAATAAAGGATCATAACGATTGTTATGCTTAACCTGTGTCATTTTCCCAGCCATCACATGATTTGTAGTCTGTGATTGTTTGTTACTTGGCTGTCTCATTCTTTGTTGCAGTAGATATCTATTCCTTGAGTGTTTTGATTACTCATATCTAAATCTTAAAGAACAGTTTACAGCTTTGTGACCAAAGTTAGAACATAAAAAACAATATCCATAGAAAAATCCTTTGTACCTGGAAAATGGTTGTCTTCTTTGAGCAAGTCGATTTTTTCCATGCTGATGATTTCTTTGTTTTACAGATTTAGTTCTGGTACCTTTTCTTTCCCTCTTCCTTGTCGGCTGATTGTCTTCCTCTGTTTCTCCATATTTGTTGTTGTCAATGAATGTAGATTTGACAAACTTGATGGATTCTTTGTTGCTTGGTTGACTACAACTTGATCCTTCTTCATAACCCAAACCAATTTTCAAATTTGGATTCCTTTGCTGATTCAGAATGGTGGTTAATCCTTCTGAGGATTTAATGCTTGGAAGATTTTGGAGATACAATGCTCTGAACTTCTCCATCTTTTTTCTGGTTTTTACTACCTCTTATTCCAAGGATTCACATCTTGCCTTCTTCTCTGATAAATGTTGTTTCAGAATGTCCTCTATTTTCTTTGCCTCTTCTAACTCCACCTTTAGCAAGGCGAAGTCTTCATCAAGTTTTTTAGCATTCTTTTCAAACTACATCAACAATTGTTTTTGTTTTCTTTTCTCAAGTTTGAGTCTGCCAATCTCTTCTAAGGCACTGATTAGTTCACCTTCCATATCAACCATAGCTTCTTCATCATTAACATCACTTCCTGTGTTTTGATTATCATAGTTCTATTTGGCCATAAGCACAAAGTCATTAACCTTATCTTCACAGGAAGAGTCACTATCTGTGTCTTCTAAAGAGTCATCATTGTTTACACATAAACTTTTATTTTTACCAAATCTCTTGGATTTGTACTTCTTTTCACCTTCAGAATTCTGATCCTGCTTCTTGTGTGGACACTTAGATGCAAAGTGACCTATATTTCCACAGTTAAAACACTTGAAGGGAAACTTGCCTTGATACTTGCCTGATCCTTTCTTTAGTCTTCGCACAAATTTTGCTTCAATTTCATCAGGCTCAGATTCCTCATTCTTATCTGCTTTAAAAGAAGCTTCTCTAGTGTTGGATTTATCTTTACCTGTCCTCATTTCATATGTAGTCAACGTTCCTAGAAGTTGATCAAAATCCAAAGCTTTTAGATCATTAAGTTATTCTATAGTAGAGACCTTGGGGTTAAACCTATCTGGCAGAGATCTCAAAATTTTCTGAACTAAAGAGGCTTCCTCAATTTTTTCACCAAGAGCTTTCATTGCATTTACTAGTTCTTCAACTCTCAGAAAGTACTTTCCAATAGTTTCATGTTCTTTCATCTGTAGTTGTTCAAACTATACTCTGTAGGTTTGAAGCTTGACATCCTTTACCTTCTCATTACCTTCATAATTGCTAATGAGTTTGTCTCACATGTCTTTGGCAGTTTCTAAGTGCATAACTTTTACAAATTCTGCTTCTGCAAGCCCACTCAGAATAGCATTCATAGCCTTAGCGTTGAAGCTGAATTCTAGCTTGTCATCCTTATTAGCTAGTACAACTAGATTTACATAACCAGTCTCTACCACATCCCATACATCTGCACCTAAAGCCATTATGTAGGTTATCATCCTAACTTTATAGAAGTCAAAGTTTTTTCCATTGAATAGAGGGGCCTTGTTGGTTGAAGTTCCTTCAAGGCTAGTCATGTTTAAGCTCTAGGATCTACCCTTAGATAAAAGGGCCAGCTCTGATACCAATTGTTGGACAACTGAGAGGGGGGGTGGGGGGGGTCTGAATCAATTGTCATTGTGCTTAAACAATTATGCCTATTTTAAACTCTTTACAACACACTCAATGATGATCACAATAATGCAGAGATGTAAGCAATAAAATATTCAACATCAATCACACACATGAAATATACAGAGATAGATATTTCCTGAGGAAACCCATAAAGGGAAAAACCTCTTCTTCTTGATATGATAAGTAAGCTTTATTTTTTGTATATTATCATTCTTATGAGCACCAACTCATTATGAGGCTACCACCTTTGTTTTGCAAGCTGCAACTTGTTGAGAGCACCAACTCTCTAGTTTCTCTAGCACCGACTAGAAGGAAGCACCAACTCCCTGGTTTCTCTAGCACCCACTAGAAGGAAGCACCAACTCCCTAATTGTTCCAGCACCAACTGGATGGAAGGACCAACTTCTAGTCACACAGGCACCAACCTGTATAACAGAGAACAATTGTTCTCCCTTGCACCACCCTGGTTTTTCTGGCTACAACTAGATGGAAGCTAAAACTCCTTGTGTTCAAGCACCCACTTGAAAATTTGAGGACAACATTCCTCCCTAGCACCTCCCTACCACACTAAAATATCAATCTTTTCTTTCTTGAATTTATCACAGTGATACAACATTTATCTATGGCTTACCAGTCTCATCACTATTCTGCTACACTGCTCTGCTCTGCCTGCATCAGTGTCTCTCTCCTCGCGTCTGCTGCGCTTTCTGCTCTTCTCTCAGATACACATTTTTTTCCTTGCTTCCTTTGCACTTTATTCTCTGTGTCTTATTTCCATTTTATGCACCATGCCTCTTCTGTGCGCTTCAACTCCTGCACACAACATGCTTCTACCCACATGAAAAATCTCTCAACCGCAACACTCATCTCTTCTCTGTTCTGCGATTTTATATTCTCTGTGCATCAACTGCAACCTCTACGCAATGCCTCTGCATGTTCTTCACTACATCATTGTTCTGCCCTACCGATTGTTCATTACAACTCTTCCTTATGATTGTATGGTGCGCTTGCAAAATTCCTTCACTTCTTTGTTATTCGTCCCTTTCTCATGTCTAGTCATCTCCTTGATCATCATGTGAAATATTCATCTTCTCTGGCCGTTAGCTCCATGCGTTCATCATTACTGGGATTATCCCGAGATTATTTTCCTTTTCTAGCAGTGAGACACATTGCCTTCTCTGTCACAATTGATCTTATCCTCTCTATTGCAGTTACAGTCTTCGACACTTTTCCATCTGTCAATTTTCTCTATTATCAGTCTTCATTCCACTGGCAGTTACCTCAAGACTCTTCAGCTCCTCTGGAGATCATCCTGCAGCTCCTTGAGTTCTTTGGCTGATTTCATCACTGATTTTTGGCAGTTATAGCCAGTCAACTATGGCTTCTTTGGCTTCTAAGCCCCTTCCTTCATGTGACCTTTGGCTGTGACCTGGGGCCATGCACTAGGGTGCTTCACGATTTCGCGTTTCGCGATCTTCTGCTGTGAGTTTCCTTGAATCTCCCAACTCACGAAATCCGAAATTCTCCATATCGGATTAACGGTCCAAATCTTTCCCTTTGATCGACGACTGTGATCAAATCGTGATTTCACATTTCACGATTTCCTGCTGTGAGTTTCCTCGAATCTCTCAACTTGTGAAACTTCGAGGTGGAGCCTAGCAACGCTAGATCCTTCCCTTTTCTTCCACCGATGTGACCACTAGTGATGACTAGGGGCCAAGCAAGAGGGGTGCATCATGATTTCGCATATCGCGAAATCCTACTTCATATCATATCAACGGTCCATATCCTCAGTGATCCGACGGCTACTATCATTTCGCGACTTCGCATATCTTGAGTTCATACAACTCTCACCTTTGACTTCTCCAGCTCGCGAGTCAACAAAATGTTGATCTCTCGCCACGTGTCTATTGGATCCAACAGCTCAGATCATTTCACGATTTCTCATATCGTGAGTTCCTACTACTCTCACCTTTGACTTCTCCAGCTTGCGAGTCAACGAAATGTTGATCTCTCGCCACGTGTCCTCTAGATCCACTGGTTCAGATCTCATTGCGATCTGATCTGACGATTGAGGTCTAATCTCCTCCTCTGTGCACTCCTCCTGTCTGGACTCTGATCTAACGACCATCGGGTATTCGAGATTGGTGATCCAACAACCACTGTCGCTCCTCCATTTGAGCTTACGCATCCTCCCGACTTGGAAGAATTTCTAAGTGTCAAAGGCCTCGACCTTTGATCCTTCTGTGAGTCCTAATGACTTGGACCTCGTCTGTGCTTCTGGAAATTTCTATCTCTTCTGATATTTCTCGTCTCTACATACTACTCGCTTCTCCTCCCGAGCTTCTCGAGCTCGCTCTTCTGTGTCTTCATTGTTGTTCTTTCCATGCACACTCTGCCTGAAAACTTGTCAACATCGTTGTTGTTCTTGCCAGTAATGACAAGCACACTCTGCCTGTAAACATGACAACATTTTTCGCGGTAGTATGGTTGTCATTAGACCAAAACCCGCCGCTGATTGGTAAACTCATCACCGCCAGAGTTAATGGATCCACGGGAGGTTGTTAGACCATGTCGCGAGTCCTGAAGGAGGTGTTGACCACCAAGTCAACAATCTCCCCCTCAGCACCAACTGAGGTACTTGACACCAATCGATCAGACTCAAACCTGTAACCTTTCACTCTGATACCATTTTTGTGGTAGTACGGTTGTCGTTAGACCAAAACCCGCGGGTGATTGGTAAACTCATCACCGCTAGAGTTAATGGATCCACGGGATGCTGTTACACCATGCCATGAGTCCCGAAGTAGGTGCTGACCACTAAGTCAACATTTTGTGTGAGTTTCAGAACCATGTATCAAATATTGGGCGTGTGGCATGTTGTAAAAATTCGCTCTCCAGAATAAACCATAATTACGCAAGGTTTGGGAAAGTTACCATAATTTTCATTTGGCACACCCAATTTTGGTCATACCTATGGAATTGTAGAGAAGACACTTCAGACTATTACAAGTCACAATTTCAGATTCATAGAGGCTGAAATTTCATAAATACATCAAAAGGAAGGTCACCTAGGAGGACAGACTCCAAATAAGGGTTTTAAAGGTATGTTCACTTAAAACTATCATTACTTTTGATTCGGATGCTCGATTGAGATGATTCAAAAACCATTGGAAATATAAAACATAGAATATTACATTGGAGCAAGGATTATAACTATTTGAGATCACTATCCTTAATATATTGAGGTTGGAAGTTGAGGATTCTGTTAGACCTCAGTTAAGAATCAATGGCAATACCAAAATTTACAAGAGATGAAGATAAAGATGAAATCAATCATATGTAATGGTTGAGGATAATAAGGAAAAATTACAAAACTCCTTTTGGGGCAGGTCTTCATTTGAATGGTGAATCTTGTAAGTGGTGGTATAGCATTGATACATATACTAAACAAAGCACCACATCCGAAGTATTTGAAGAATTGTTATCAAACAAATGGATCAAGGACTCAAAAATGGAGGCAATGTATAGAATTCAAGATGAATTAAAAGAAGCAAAGGAAGAGATTAATAAGAAGGGTGAGGAGATATCTAAGATACGATCCCTTAATGAATCACTCATTAAGGAGGTTAAGAGCCTAAAGAAATAAAAGAGTAGCAAAACAAAGTGGGAAAAGGATGATTCAAGGGAAGAATTGAAAAAGAAAGATGAAAAGGTGTGTAGATTATAAAATCATAATAAAAATTTATTGGATGTGGTTAAGAGATTGAAATAAGAAAAGATGAATTATCAAAATCAAGAAGAAACGAGGATCTTGGATGAAGAATCTACCAAAAGACTTGAAGAGGAAATTTGCAAGAAGGTCGAAGAATCCCTAAATATTGACACTCAGTAAGATCAGAAATGCAATCCAAAATTGAAGAAGGACATCAGAATTTGATAAATGGGGTGACATTGCAGCTTCAAAAGGAGAAAGAGGACAAGCTTCAAAAAGGTCACCAAAAGATACTTGAAGAAGTTGAACTCCATGTAAAGGATGTACATGCCAAATATAATGGTATTATCTCCAAGGCTAGAACAATCAAAGAGAAAGAAATGAAGACAGAGGATTGCATTGCCTCTGAAAATAATATAGATGAAATGCACATGCAGAGTGAAGAAAAACTGTCAAAAGTGGAACCATATCGACACTCTCATTAGTAGGAAATATTTAAAGGAAGACAAGAAGGTCGATATCAACATTATCAAGGAAGAAGATGGAATACTTGTCAATATTCATGGAATAAGGCATCACAAAACCACTCTTCAACAAGCTATTATCAGAGACCAACAACAACTACAAATTGGAGAAGCTTCAACAACAATACATGGAATCAAGAGAAAGAAAATTATGCAACAACTAGCCACCAAGGATTACGACCTAAAAGAATTGATTTTGGATGGATGGATCATCATCAATGGAAAGAAAAAAGAAAGAACATAAGAAAATCATATTACTTGGTTTCATCACATGTGAAGCCTTTAATTGCATAGCTTTGAGGACAAAGATTTTTGAAGGATGGTACTATGTTATGACCTAAGGGGGGCATATATAGGGCTATATATATATGATATGACCCCAAAGGGGGGCATATATGGGGTTAAATTTACATGTAATGTGTAAATATATGTGTAATAGGGTCGACCTAATAGTAAAGGGGCTTCGTGTGCACTGTGTGAATAGGTATATATAGAGATCATGTATTCATTATTGATACATGTGAATTGTGATGTATAAAGGTATTTGGTTATTTGGAGGGGTTTCCCCTATTCTTTAAAGAGTTATTGTGTAACTTATCTATCTTGGAGTTGTTATCCATGCTCACATTCTGTACATGGTGTGTACTTATGTTCTGTTATGAGATTTTAAGCATTTTGGTTCATTACATTTACCCACAACCATAGGGGAATTTCCCCCCTACAATCAGGGCAGAACTTACTTATGACAAATTGAGTTTGTCTACTTTTTAACTCACTCCTATATATAATACGGTTAACAACCAGACATTAAATTATGCACATAATCTCTACTTATCACTTAAATTAACTTCAAATCAAACTCCACGTGGTGGTGGTAATATAACTATATTAAACATTTTGTAATTATGTATGAATGAAATCGTTACTTTGGACCGAGCTCCATCTATTATAAGGTTAATGTTCTAAGACCTTTTAAGAACAAAATGAATGGCGCTTGATTGTTCTTTACAAAGTAGTTTCTATATATGTTTTGAATAATAGTTACAAGTTAAAAAAAGATCATTGAATATAGATTATGGAGATATTATAGATTTTGATTTTTTCTAATAATTTGTATAATTATATTGGATATATATAGGAAGAAATGAAGTTTAATTAAAAAATTTATTTATTTTAACTTTTTTTATCAAAATTGATTGAATTATTATTATTTTAGAAATTTTCATTAATTTATATTTTTTATTAAAGAGATTTTAAAAATGTGAAAGAATAAATAATGTTTTGGTGAGTCTTAATAATTATTGAAATATTTTCTATGCGGTAATGGATAGCTTGAAAAAACGTGTGTTCAAAACCTCAAAGGATTTTATGAGAAACCATAAAATATTGATTATAACATATAAAATATTAATTATTTTAATGCCTCAAAGAGTAATATGTTATGACAAATTTCTCTGCAACCCTATCCCTTGGCGTCGTTGCCTCCTCGCTCTCGGCCCTCATGGCTTCGACGGTTCCAGATTCGGATCCCCCCTGGACTTCCTCGATGAGGTCGTTGCCTTCAAGGCGCTTGTGGGTTCGTTGAGTCCTCCCCCCGCGTCCCAGTACCTCCTAGTTTATGAAGAAGTTGGACCAGATCTCGGAAGTAGCAATCCCCTACATTGCAGTGAGAATAAAGGCTCTCTCCTTTGCAACCAGAGCGCTTGTAGGTCAGTTCATGGGATTATGGCCTTCACCTCGACAGATCAACCTCTAGATTGAGCCGAATTGGCATCCCTTGGTCCAAGGATGCATGAATCAATTTTTCTGTGACAAGGGTTTCTATATCTTTTATTTTGAACATAAATCAGATATAGACCTCATTTTTAGAAATGGCCCTTACTTTTTCGGCCCAAGAGGGTTATATTAAACAAATGGACTCCAAATTTTGACCCAGAAAATGATATCCCCTCAGTCGTGTCGATTTGGGTGAGACTTCCCCATTTTCCTTTCCACTGTTGGGGCAATGAAGTTTTTAAAAGTATAGGAGATACCCTGGGAAAATTCATCGATAAGGCAGAACCTAAATCTAGCCGGTATTCATGTTCTAGGATTTGTGTAGAAGTAGATCTAGAAAAATGGATCCCAGAAGAAATCAAGCTAAAATTAGATGACTGGACCCACATTAGAAATTAGATAATGAGCAGCTCTCGTTTAAATGTAATTCCTATCATGAATATGATCATTTTGCAAAAAACTGCCCCAGTAACAAAAAATCTCCAGAAGTTGATGCAGCACATTAGAAGGAAGGGTGGCAGCAGATCAGGAAGAAAGCCAACAACGACAAAGGCTCAGGCTCCTGACCTGGCTCCACTAGACCTCTGCCCATACCAGATTCCTCGCGTCAAAACCCTTCTCCCAAATTCCCTCAAAAAAAAAACCCCTCCAATCCCTCCATTCTCCCCCCCTACCCTATCATAACCCCTTTGATCCACTTGGAGAATCCTCCTCAAAGAAAAACCCCCCAACTATAGATTTGGATCCGCCCCTTCTCTCCACCCCACACATAGTCAAAATATCAGACGAGTCAAATGAAGACGATCCTTCTAAGGAGGACACGCAAGGATCAGAACAACAAGTTAACGAAGACCCCCACTCAAAAACACTTCACAATCAAGAAGAGGAAGAAGGAGAACTTCCACCAAAAAAGCCAAGAAAATCAGGCCGAAGAACAAACAAGGAAGTTAGAGAGGAAGCAACCTCAAAATAAAAGGCACAAGGTAAGCAACAATCTATAGAAAACTCTATGTACACCTCAACACGAAAAGCAAGTACTAAAGGATCAGACCACTCAACTTATGGCAGTCGGGCCTCCTCCACCCCTCATCAATGAATTTTCTCTCCTAGAACTACAGGGGCTTCGACAACAAGTCTAAATTTGAAGCTCTAAGAGATCTAAACAAAATGGCCAACCCCTCAGTTATCCTCCTCCAGGAAACCAAAATGGAGGCGTCTTCATTTCTAGAAACAACAAAGAAAGTTTTCAAAGCTATAGTTGGAGCAGCTGTTAGCTCTCAAGGAGCTTCTTGCAACATTGTAACTCTTTTGGACGAGAAAATTTGGACTCTCGAGGTAACACTAGAAACCCAAAGATGGATTTTAACTGTTCTAAAAAATAAGGATAATAGTAATAACATCTTTGTAGTTAGTGTCTACATGCCCAACTCCTACAAGGATAGAATGGCTAGTTGGAACTTCCTTTCAGAGCTCAAAAAATCCATTGATCTCTCCTCTTGCATAATTGGGGGAGACTTCAAAACCCACCTCAATCCAGGGGGAAAAAAAGGGGGCAGTAAAATTAGATACCCCTTCTCTGAAAATCTAACTGATCTCATCTCAGAGTGGGACTTGCAAGATGTCAAACCTTCCAAAGAAAAGTACACATGGAACAACAGACGATCTAGCCTTAGTCATATAGCAGCCTGTCTTAATCGTTTCCTCATTAATAGCAATCTCCTTCTCTCCCCCATGTCATCTCCTCTCTTATCCTCCTGTTCGTTGTCTTGGATCATAAACCAATCTCTCTTACCTTCTAAAATCCCCAAAACTTCGCCCCCCTCCCTTTTCACTTCAATCACCAATGGCTCAAAAACCCAGTCGTCCCCCCTGTTCTTCAAAATATGTGGATCACCCCCTTCTCTGGATCCCCAAATTATATCTGGGAGAGCAAGCTCAAAGCAGTCAAACTAACACTCAAATACTGGGTGAAAACCTCATTCATTCCACCTCAACAAGAAAAGCAAGAAAAGATAGAGCAACTCAGGAAAGTACAGCTTCAGATAGAAAAAGAGACGGTAATAGATACATTTTTTAATCAAGAAAAAGAAGCACAACAACATCTTCAACACTCCTTGCGCAGAGAGGAAGAGCACTAGTGGTTGAAATCCAGAAGTATCTGGATAAAAGCAGGAGACTCAAATACTTACTTCTTCCATAAGCAAGCACAAACACAAAGAAAAAAAAACACAGTCACCTCCATTACCTCAAATACTGGGTAGCAACTTGACACCTTTGATCAAGTCAAAGATGAGGCCTTTCACCACTTCAATAACCTATATCAGCAACCAAGTAGTGAAGAAACAAACACAGACGTTCTTGACATGCTTGCCAACATTCCAAGTGTAGTCTTACAACATGAAAACAATCAACTAGTCAAGGATATAACAGAAGAAGAAATAGCTAAAGAAGTTTGGGGCATCGATCCCGACAAATCCCCTGGACCTAAGGTTTTTCAACCAGATTTTATCGATCCTTCTAGGACATTATCAAGCATGATTTGAAGAAAATTCTAAATTATACCCTTCATAAACAGAAAATCGAAGGAGCAACAAATTCCACCTTTCTAGCTTTAATACCCAAAGATTATAACCCCTCCAATTTCTCTCGTTTCCATCCCATTTCCCTTTGTAACTCCTCTTACAAAATCCTCGCCAAGATCATCGCAAATCAGCGAAATCACGTGCTTCCAAAGCTAATCTCAAAATTAGGGTGGTTTTTTAAAGGACAAACAGATAACAAACAACATTGTGCTTGTTCAAGAAGCCATTAATTCTAGCAAGAAATATAAATCCCTAGGAATGGTCATTAAACTCGACATGGAAAATTATTTTAACCGGGTCAAGCATACTTTTCTATTCTTGGTTCTCAAAGCGTATGGGTTCTTCGAAAACTTCATTAATTGGATCAGATCCTGCATTAGCACGCCTTGGATATCCCCTTTACTAAATGAACGACCATCACAATTTTTCAAGGCCAATAGAGGACTCCATCAAGGATGCCCCCTCTCCCCCTTTCTTTACATCCTCCTAGCAAACTCTCTCAGTTGTAAACTAGAAGAAGAACGAAGAAAGGGAAAACTCCCTGGTTTACTTATAGCGAGAGGGGTCAAGGAAATAAATCACTCCCAATTTGCAGACGACACTCTTCTCTTGGGGACAACATCAATCCACATTGCCATCTGCTTTCAGAAAATTCTCAGTACCTTCCTAGATGCCTTAGGAGGAAAATTGAATACGTCTAAGTGCAATATATATGGGTGGCATGTCCCAGGTCGCATAAAAGAGCAAATTTCCAGAATTTTCAGCTTCCCCATCATCACAACTTGGAACTACTTTAAATATTTGGGAATGTCAATTTTTCTTAGCTCTTATGGTTCTACAGCCTGGTAGGAATTCATTGAAATGTTTTTAGCAAGAATACAAAGCTGGGGAGATCGTTGGCTTAATCCTGCAAGGAAAACAATACTTCTCAAATCGGTACTTTCCTCCCTTTCCATTTTCCAATGTTTAGGTATGTTAGCCCCCAAAGGTACTCTAGATAAAATCTCTAGAGCACTCTAAAGATTCCTTTGGGCTGGAGGCAAAATGAACGCCAAAAAGTTCCATCTTCTGAAATGGAAACAAGTCTGCCAACCCCTCAACAAAGGAGGACTCGCTATCAGGGACCCGACTCTGATGAATTCTTCTCTAGGAGCAAAACTTGCTTGGCGTCTAATCACAGGCAACGCAGATTGGTGGAAAGTAACACTTCTAGAAAAATACTTTAACTTCTCAAGGTTGCGATGTTTTGATGGGCCCACTCCTTCTCTCCCCGGATCTTCGATCTGGTGCCTCTTAAAAAATGCCTCCTCTCTAATCAAATCCAAGCTCTCTTGGGCCCCGGGGAATAGAGCGCAAATTAATGTGTGGAATGATCATATCTTAGATCGCGAACCCCTGAACAGTCTAGAGACTCTTCACCCTCTAAAATATTGGTGCTACTCAAAGGGTCTCTCCCACCTCAAGGACTTCTACCAATGGAACTCATATGAGGATTGGACTAATTGGAAGTTTCCCAACTTCCCTGAACATATCAGTCCTTTACTTCCCACCTTCTTCAATAACCTTGTTGGATGCGCTCCCTCACAACGTTCCTCATCCGATTCCCATAGTTGGGGTGGAAAAACCTTTTCTGTCAAAGCTGGTTACACTTTCTTGCTATCTGAAACCCAAGGTCCCCCAACATCTAAGATATAGAAAGAACTCTAGTTCATTCCCTCACTACCCAAAGTAAACATGTTATGTTGATTGTTGGTCCATGGTAAAATTCTAACAGCAGAAAACCTCCTAAAGCGTGGAATACAAGGTCCCTCTCATTGTCCCTTTTTCCTCTCAATGTCTGAAACCATTCCCCACCTCTTCCTCAAATGCTCTTATTCTTCCCAAATTTGGAATCTCATTTACCTCCCCCTCTCTAACCCCCCCATCTTCCCGAGAACTGGAATGATCTTTTCATTTCTTGGAAACAAAGATATGCTTGTAGCTTAAAAAATAAGAAACAATTTACTCTTCTCTGGAGGCAAGTCCCCAAATTCGTCTGTTGGGAACTCTGGCTAGCTTGCAATCAAGCCATTTTCCGCAAGAAGCTTCCCCCATTGCATAGCATCTTTGCTAAAATATGTGGACTAGTTGCAGAAGTTCTCAAGTTCAAAGCAATCGGATATGATTTTCCAGGCACTTTGGAACAAAGCGAAGAAGATTAGATTAATTACATTCGGGGACCCCCAACCACATCTTTCACTCTCCCGCTGCAAAAATCCAAAAGACAAGATTGACAACTTCATCTCAGCAACAATGAATTTTTGCAATGGCAAAGGCAACAACACACTTCCCTACTTTTATTTGATGGAGCTGCAACAGGTAACCCAGGGGTGGCAGGTGCGGGGGGACTCATCTATGATTCCGATGGACAAAAGGTAGTTGATTTTTCCTGGGGATTGGGAAAAAATACCAACAATAGAGCAGAAACTCTAGCAGTGTACATGGGTTTAAAAATGGCTTATGCACGAAGCATCCAAACTCTTGTGGTGCTAGGGGACTCTGAAATAGTTATAAATGACCTCCTTGGTCTCTCAAACACTACATCTCAATCTTCTAGCGGCCTATGCTCGCGAATAAATACCTTGAAACATCTCTTCATCAAAATACGCTTTTCCCATACTCTCCACCCTCAAAACACGGAAGCAGTCCGCTTAGCCAAAGTAGCGAAATCCTTTGAATAGAGCCACATCGTCAGTAATCAAATCCGCTCACATGATTGGCTCCCTTAACCTTCTTCGTGTGAACCGTCTCCCCCTCACAAATCAAGACCTATTCCTTTTGAACTCAAATACTCCCCTAACCCTCCCCCCTACCCCCCCTATCCCTCCTCTCCCCGCCTTCCCCCTATCCCTCCTCTTCCCCCCTTCTCGTCCCCCTCCCCCTCGCCCGAATGGCCCCACCTCCTTGGCACATGACCCCCTTCCTCATTCCATGTGCCCCCCTCCCTCCTCCTCATGTCTTCCCATCAACATCCTCTACTCACCTTATATCCCGCAGAGCTTCACTCGCCCCTCTTGACGTTCGCCCATATGCTCATGGTGTCAGCTTCAACTCTCTACCTTGTTGTTATTGGGCTAATTGTTAAGTGCGGACACAAATCAATCCCCCTAGCTTCATTATGAAACTAGAACAAAACAAGACAGTACACTACTATTTCCTTAGATTTCAATTATCAAATGAGAAACGGATCTAAGACATACCTTTTAAATATCGAAGATCCGACTTCGCCAATGCAATCCAAGCTCTGTCACGAGGCTTATAGAGAAATATCTACAAAGGAACACAAGCCAACGAAGACAAAAACAACATAGTCTATTTGATATGAAACTATGTACGTGATCAAGGAATCATACAATATGAACAAATAACATTCATATAGGAAAGAAAAGTATATTTGTATTAAAGAATGTGGAAGAAAGATACAACCAAATGTCTTGATGTTTTCAGGTTCCTTCCAACAGTTCCTTGCTTCCCACACACTTATAATCCATGGATTCTAAGACTCTATATCTGATAGCTACTCACAATCTATCTTGACAAAGCAAAGCACAAAGCCAATCTAACCAAGCTAACAATCTCAAGCCAAATTTCCAATCTAACCTTCTCCATGAGAGCTCCTCTCCTTTTATAAGCTGAAGAGGATAAGGTGAGGAGGTTAGGATGATCGCACTAAATCATGATAGCGAGTAAGATCCAAACCGTTCAGAGGCCACCTCATCATAAAAGCTTCTCCTTCTAGAAGCATCGAGAAGATGCTTGTTTTTCCCACGTATAGAAATTGCCACACCCTAGCTATAGCGCAGCCTGCAGAAACGCCACAGTCTAGCTTTAGAGAAGGGTGCATAAATCAGGCATCACCACACCTTGTGTATATTGCAGCCTGTAGTGATCTTCCTTAATAGGGTTTTTACAAAGGAAAATACAATTTCTTCTCTCAGGAAAAGTTCTTCTCCCTTCTTTCTTCAGGAATTCAGGCCATTGACCCCTCTGAAGGAAACAAATAGGTTTACATCATTAACGGTCATAGGGATGATGAAAATAATGTGTAACAGAGAGCCCCCCAAAGTATGAAGTTAGAACAGAGTGATAGCTGAAATACTTTGTCGAGTGTGTGTAGGGAACAAGGAACACGTCAGTTGGAAACCTACCAACAAACAAGGAAATACAGTAAAATAATATATCATCACTGAGATAGGCATTCCCATACTCATAATACAAATGAATCAAAGCATAAATTCTGACATGAAAATATCCATGTCAAGTAAGACAGGTCATGGCCACCAATCATACACTGTGGATCCATGCCAATATGACTCAAATATGAACATAGCCACCAAAAATACATTGTGGATCTATGCATTAAAGACTCAAATTTGAACATAGTCACGAGACATACAATGTGGATCTATGTAATAGTACAAACTAAATATACTCTAATGCAACCTGAATCTATCAGAAAATATCTAGGGTCTTCATCTCCACCACTCTATAGTACAAATCTAACCATGCGAATACATGTGTTGAAGTCGAACATGGTAGAAACCACTTGATTACCGATCATTAATGAATATCGTTAAGAAGTGCAAGGGAAATCACCATTAGTTTCAATGTCTCCCAAGGTACTCTAGTACAATCCAACGAATGTGAATTAATGAGTTGAAGTCGAACACTCGACAGAATCTTCCGATCAAGGGTCAATAATGAAAACCCACTGTCGAAACCGAGGAAACCTGCCATTGAGACATGCAAGTTCCAAGGTATCAATTGGTTTCTAAGTCTACTTCTTGGATAATGAGTTGAAGTCAACAGGAAAAGACTCGTCACAGGAGGGCTTTAATGTATCCCCCCATAAATGACACGAAACAAGTAACAAGATTTGATGTAGATCATAGTAACCAGTAACTCAGGACTGACTCAGGGATGGCCAATGCAATAGAAGGCTTAAGGACTGCAGAAATGGTCGACGCAATAGAAGTATTTATGGGTTGAACTTCTCTTTGAACATATTGACAACACGACAAATGTCTCAGAAAAAACTGACTCAACAACGGGGATCACAGACCAATTTGTAATCTTATAAAGGAGTATGATCAAGAGACAAACGGATTTTCCAACCTAGGCATGAAGCGAGTGAAAGGGTGTAATGTTCAGAAACAAGTCTTCCATAGAATACAGGTTTAGATACATTTATTTCCCAATTTTTCCCCCGCCATTTTTGGCGAGTACCTCTTTATTTTTACACAAGCTTGAGGAGGATAACATACGCTTGAACTGTAAACTCATCCTTTAGACGAGTCCTTCAGAGTATATTTAATGAACCTTAGGAAGGTGTGGTTTGGTCCCATATGGGCCTTTCGATGTTTGTTTTATGAGTCCAAAGAAAGAAAACTCAGGGGTTTTTCATGTTTAAAGAGTGTGAAAAATACTTAAAGAGAACTCTCTCAGTTCCTTTTTCGTAAACTAGTCTGATGAGATCGAAAAAGAGATAAACTATCACTCAACACACGTTTTCTTCAAATAATTTAATGAGCGTGAAAAGAACAAGGTCGCTCGACAATCTTTTTCATGTTTAGAGAGTCTAAAAAGAGCTTAAAGGGAACTCTAGGGGGTTCATTTTTTGTATGACCTTTACGAGTCTGAAAAAGTGATAAAAGTATACTCGATTACATTCTTAGGTATTTACGAGTACGAGAAAGAACAAAGACTAAGATCAGTAACTTTTTCTCATGTATTTACGAGCATGAGAAAGAACAAAGACTAAGCTCAGGATTGTTTTCATTTTTACGCAAGCTTTAAAACAAAACAAAACTATGCTTGGCATAGATTTTATTTTTACAAAAGCTTAAAACTGAGCAAAATTATGCTTGGACCTGGTTTTATTTTTACACAAGCGTGAACCAGAGGAAACTATGCTTGGGGTAGGTGGTTTCATTTTTACACAAGATTGAACCATAGAAAACTATGCTTGCGACTTCCCAACACATAACACAGGGATGGTTGGTACTTAGCCCCCATACTAAGAAACTAGCGGTTCAACTTCAGCATGAAGTCCAAAGGCTGGAAGAAAATGCCCCCCAAGCTTCGCTTCATCCAACCACAAAGGATAATGAAATGAAGCTTCAAATACTAGACGAAGGACTTGACTCAAACAGAGAGGGGGAGCAATCTGTTTCATTTTTTAATGAGATTGACACAGAAACAAGAACCAGGCTCGTAACCTATGTTTCATTTTTTAATGAGGTTTCCACAGAGACGAAAAAACTATCCTCATAATTGATTTCATTTTTTAACGAGCTTGAAATCATAAAACCATGCTCAAGGCTGGTTTCATTTTTTAATGAGCTTGAAATCATAAAACCATGCTCAAAAAACTCTTCTTGATCATGGCTTCCAAGAGGACAATGCTCTGGGAGGACACCAGGTCAAGGGACAAAAATCGGTCATGGCTTCCAAGATATCTTCACTGGACGGAAGAGACACACTCTGGAAGGACACCATGTCGAGGGTCGCGACAGAGGTAAGGAGATCAAGCTCTAAAAATCCGATCGAAGAGATCACCATGTCAACTACCGGATCTAAGTCATAAGAGACTAAGCTTACAATGAGAGACTCATCTTCATCAGCAGTTGAAGGCATGGGAGATAATGCCACATAATTAACCAGTGCCAGGGGCAATACCGTCTGCATATAAGAACCATTTAGGGAGGTCATCCAGTCAGGACCAATGAATGAAATTTGATCAATAGTCACAATTCTTCCATCGTGAGGGAAATATATCACACGAAAAAGAGTGGACACAATAACTTTCATGGCATAAACATAATATCACCCAAGGAGTAAAGAAAAATCCAAGGGGTCTTGGACTACCATGAAATCAATAAAGACAGTTTTCCCTCCCAAAGTTATGGGAAACTGAGGAAGGGTCCTTAAAGGTTGACTGGTTCTTCTGTTAAAAGCTAACAGATTCTGTGTAACCAAGGCAAGTTGAGGACAACCCAAAGCTTTCCAAGCAATAGAGGAAAAAATAATAACGAACGCACCTTCATCTATCAGTGTCTGAGGAACGTCCCGGCCACAAACCTGCATTGTAATCTGGAAAGGAATGTGAGAGGGAAGATGAGGTCTAGTTAGCACACCCCAATTAAAAAGGATGGCCTCATTACTTGGAGGGGGTTCCATGGGAGAAGGAGGAGTTCCCCCCAACAGGGTAGAGTCTGTATCAACAAGAAAAACGTGAGAAGTAGCAGGTTTACTCTCGGCCGGGAGAGTAGGATCGACTGATAATGAAATCAAATTGACCACTTGGGTTTCATTCTCCAAAAGGAGAATAGGTTCGACAGGTGGAAACAGATCAACCACTGGGATTTCACTCTCTATCGGGAGAATGGGTTCAACCGAGGATGGATTCGGATCAACCACTTTGTCAACTGGTTCAACTAAGGACATGACCAGATTGACTACATGATCAACCAGACTGACCGACGAAGGGGGCAGATTGATCATTCCATCAACTACAGGTGGGTCAAGAGTAAGCTTGTGATAAGCAGTCGGAAGATGAGGCTGTGAAACAATCATGTCTTCTAGTAATTTTGAGGCTTCGCCCTTACGAGGGAAAAGGTGAGTTTGATGACTCCCTTTGCATAACATACATGGGAACTTGACTCTACTTTTCTTCTTCCCAACGGTATTGTAACTAGTCAATGGGAGGTCATCAACATGTTGTTCAAAGGCTGGGGACATGGGTTGGAAAGGGTGTAAGCTTCTATAACCTTGGATAGACCAGGGGCAATCCTTACGAAGATGGCTACCCTTACAAAACCTGCAAGGGTACTTGGGCTTATGTGTTTGGGTTGTCTTGGAATCATCAACACTCCCAGCATGATTAACAATAACTTGTGGTTTTCCAACATGTCTGGCTGCAGTTGGAAGTTTGGACCCTTGTTTATTTTTCTTCTTCTTATTCTTATCCACCGAGTTACTAGCTTTAGAGTTTTCACTCGGCGAAGAAGATGAAATGGAAGAAGACCTTGCAAATGAAGAAGGTGAAGAAGATCTGACTGGTGAAGAAGGTGAAAGATCAAGATGAGGTTGATGCTCTTAGGGGGAAGTGTTTACAAATGAAGCACTAACTGCATTCGGGATTACTTGAGTGGAAAACAACCATACTGGTAATCCAATTGTGAGACCTGGAAGGCTCAAAGTAGTGATGTGAGGAGGACCAATGTTTCTGTAAGAAGGAAAAACGAAAGGTTCCCCTAGAAAAGGGGTTCTTTCATTGGTCATTCCGAGAACTAACACCATTAAATAAATATCCAACCTAGAGTCTTCTAGGGAAAACAAACAACACACGCTAAAAATCTAGTAAGAAAACAAGCAAAGAAAACCTTCTTATAATGAACGCACTAGTTGGTGATGAAATCCAACATCGCGGGAACAATGTAAGAAGGGGTTGAGATGGAGCGGGTGGAAAAGTTACGTTGACGACCTGCTTAACAGACTTACACCTTAGTGCAATATCCCACACATAAATGTGGGTATAGCCTCCAAGGATCCCGAGTGAGTTTGGCCAACGTCGATTCCAGGTATCGTGAAGACTTGCCCCTCCACAGTCACCTCCTATAAAGACCCTAGAGAGATATGCCACTAAGGTTACCAAATACTACAGTGATGCCTAGGGAAACAATCGATAGTCTGATCCACGAAAAAAGGCAAGGTATCTAGCCCGAAATCAACTTGAGGAGTTCCCACACATAAATGTGGGTATACCCTCAAGTGACCCCCAATAATACGCACAATCTCTACACCAAGACCAACAAAGCAGGGTGAGTAACTTTGCCAATCTCAATGTGACCTCGTGATTGACCCTTGTGTTAGAAGAGCTTCCGAGGACAAAATGTAATATGTGGATTTCATCAATCCCTAATGCAAGATTCTATGTTTGTCTACATCTTTGGAAAGTTATGTTTCACACCTATTCCAAAGCCCTACAACTAATCTAATGTAGGTTTGCTACCAGAAAATATAAAAATGTCTAATCAATTTTTATAAGCGTTTTATTTTAAGGCTATTGTTACTCAAGAGGAAAATGGCGTGGACTAAATGATGTTTTGATCGACTCTAAACAATGCAAAGAAATAGGAATGCAAATATTACACTTCAATGAAAGCTATATTACGAGAAGGAGAAAATGTTTATCATTCCAATATGCACAATGTCCCAAAATTTTATTAAACTCATCAATATCAAGATCTTCAATAAATGAGCAAAAGAGACTGTACATCAATACATGATTCTTGCCCCCCCCCCCCCCCC
>ML819422.1:66055-107231 GCA_009831015.1 Picea engelmannii
ATCCATATTTACTTCTTATCAACCATGAAAAAACAATAATGAGTCATATTTACATCAAACACTATTGGGTCCATTACCCAAAACTCTGTGCTACGGGTCTTTCTTCAAGGGTTGACATCAATGACAACCAACCTTAATCAACACAAGGGTACTTGGGCTTACGGATTGTTTGGGTGATCTTGACATCATCAACACTCCCAACACGATCAACCGTAACTGGTTTCTTTCCAACATGTCTGGCAATGGCTAGAATTTTAGATCCTTGTTTATTTTTCTTCTTCTTATTCTTCCTTTTCTTCTTCTTCTTATCCACCGAGTTACTAGCTTCAGAGCTTTCACTCGACGAAGAAGATGAAATGGAAGAAGACCTTGCAAGTGGAGAAGGTGAAGAAGGCGAAGGATCAACATGAGGTTGATGCTCTTAGGGGGGAGTGCTTACGACCAAAGCACTTACTGCATTTGGGATTACCTGAGTGGAAAACAACCATACCGGTAATCCAATTGTGAGACCTGGAAGGCTCAAAGTAGCGATATGAGGAGGACCAATGTTTCTGTAAGAAGGAAAAACAAAAAGTTCCCCTGGAAAAGGGGTTCCTTCATTGGTCACTCCGGGAACTGACGCCATAAAAAAATAAAGATCCAATCTAGAGTCCACTAGGGAAAACAAACAACACATGCTAAAAATATGGTAAGCCAGCAAGCAAACAAAACCTTCTCACAATGAGCACACTAGTTGGTGATGAAATCCAACGTCGCGGAAACAAAGTAAGAAGGGGCTGAGATAGAGTGCGTGGAAAAGTTTTTTTGGCGACCTGCTTAACAGACTTACACCCTGGTGCAATCTCCCACACATAATCGTGGGTATACCCTCCAAGGAGCTCGAGTGAGTTTGGCCAACGTCTATTCCAGGTACCGTGAAGACTTGCCCCTCCATAGTCACCTCGTGTAAGACCCTGAGAAGATAGGAAACTAAGGCTACCAAGAACAACAATGATGCCTGGGGAAACAGTCAACAGTCTGATCCACGCGCAAAGGCATGGTATCTAGCCCGAAATCAACTTGAGAGGCTTCCACTATCATTGTGGGTATACCTTCAAGCAACCCCCATAATACGCGCAATCTCTGCATCAAGACCAACAAAGCAGGGTGAGTAACTATGTCAGTCTCAATGCGACCTCATGATTGACCCTTGTGTTAGAAGCGCTTCCTAGGATAAAATGTAATAAGTGGATTTCACCGCTCCATAACTCAATTCTATGTTTGTTTGCAGCTTTGGAAAGTTATCTTTCACACTTATTCCAAAGCCCTACAACTAATCTAATGTAGGTTTGCTACCAGAAAATAAAAATGTCTAATCAATTTTTATAAGCGATTTATTTTATGGATGTTATTACTCAAAAGGAATATGGCGTGAACAATATGGTGTTTTGACCGATTTGAAAGTTATGCAAAGAGAGGAAGATGCAATATTTTCATTTCGATGAAAGATATGCTACAAGAAGGAGAAAACGTTTATTGTTCCCATATGCACAATGTCCCAAAATTTTATTAAACTCATCAATATAAATATTCTCAAGAAATGAGCAAAATAGACTGTACACCAATACACGAATTCAAGACCAAAAATGCCAAAAATCATGCAATTTCGCTACTTTAAATGTAAAGATGACCCCAATCTAATGTAAAGAAAGAAATTAAAACTTTTTGTTTCGAAGATAGCTAAAAGCAATAGAAAATCGACATGAAACAAAGCAACCCAAATAATTTTATCTTTTAACACGAACTATTCAATAAAAGAAAAAGAAGTTCTTTCACCAAACAATTCTAAAGAAAAGACAGTGCTCTGTAACTGAAAGATGCTCAAAGCAAGAGACTAAATCTTTCAAAAGAAAACAAAGCAAAGATGGTTAAAAGTAGTTTCAAAGCTGTCAAGCAGAATGTAAATAGATCATAATCAAACCCAAAAATTCACCCCAAAACCAAATCCAAGGTTTGGGTAAGGAAAAAACCATCAAAAATCAAAATTTTCACAATTTTTACAGGTTGTAGACTAACACGGTGCGGAAATCACTAATTTCTGTAGGCCAAAAATGGGTAGGGTGCGGAGTTTTTGCACTGGTATAAACAAGTAGGGTGCGTAAATCCTTGGTCGCTGCACTATCCCCCAAAGCAGGGTGCGGAAATAAAACAAAAATGGAAAAAAAATAAAAATTATGAAGGTTTTCCAGTGAATTTTAACACTCATAGAGTCAATCTGGATCTCCCAGTGACTCAGAAAATAGAACCCAAGCAATCAAAGCAAGAAAGCAAGACAAACTAGGAAAACAATCTGTTCCCCAGTGGAGTCGCCAATTTTGTTGTAGGATAAATCGGTAAATGCAGACATAAACTAATCTCCCTAGATCCACCTAGATCTAGAACAAAACAAGACAGAACATGGCGCTTTCCCTAGGCTCTAATCATCGAATTTACTACCAAACAAAAGACAAGATACATACCTTTAAGTGTCGCTTCCTTATTTCTTTGTTGTTCCTATTTATCTCCGGTGCTCTTGTGATACTGATCCTGCAGTGAGACACAAACCAACCAAAGTGAAAGCAGTAGAAGTATATTCAATGACAACCTATGCATATGATCAAGGAATTATGCAATAAAATAAAGATAATTCTATGGGAAAGAAGCATGCCACTGTATTATATTAAATAATAGGAAGAGAGATTACAACCGAATGCCTTGATGTCGTAAGGTTCCTTCCAACGATTCATTTCTTCCCACACACTTCTTGCTCCAAGGATTCTAAGACCATGGATCTGATAGCTACTCAAAATCTATCTTGACAAAGCAAAGCTCAAAGCCAATCTAACCAAGCTAACAATCTCAAGCCAAATTCAACTAACTTTCTCCATGAGTGCTCCTCTCCTTTTATAAGCTGAAGAAAATAAGGTGAGAAGCTTAGGATGATCCCACTAAATCATGAAAGCGAGTAAGATCCAAACCATTCGGAGGCCACCTCACCATAGAAGCTTCTCCTTCTATAAGCATCGATAAAATGTTTGTTTTTCTCACGTACGAAGGTCGTCGCACCCTAGCTGTAATGTAGCCTGTGGAAACTCAACGACCTAACTATAGTGCAACCTACAGAAATCATGCATTTCCTCACCCTATGTATAGAGCAACCTGCAGAAATCATGCATTTCCTCACCCTATGTATAGAGCAACCTGCAGAAATCCTCCTTAATAGGGTTTTTACAAAGGAAAATCCAATTTCTTCTCTCAGGCAAAGTTCTTCTCCCTTCTTTCTTCAGGAATTAAGGCCACCAACCCCTCTGAAGGCAACAGATAGGTTTACATCATTAACGGTCATAAGGGTGATGAAAATAATGTGTAACACCCTTCAATTTCTTCTATTTCATATACTACACCGACATCCAATAATTTTTTAAATTATTCATGTACTTTGGCTTTGTATCTAGGATTCATTTATACTTATAATATATCTCTCTTACCAGCTTTGCATCATATTGTATCTCAATCTTGAGTTTTCCATATTCTTTTGTTACACCTTTTAGGTCATGATAGCTATAGAAAAATATATATGCAAACTCTATGGATAGAGCTAATTCTTTTACTAATTTTCTCTCTCCTATGAACAATTTCCTATTTCCAAATACCTTGGATCTTCCCCCCACGCACATATATATATCTTGTAATATCCTTTGCATGCATCTTATTTTGTTAGGTTGGTTTTGCATTTATCTTCCCCTTAACAAAATAATGTTCCTTTGTATATTGTTCTAAAACATGTTAGTTTTCTTTATTGATATGTTAAAATATCAACCTTTTATTTCTCTGTGAGTTGTGCTCTATTGTAAACTTGTGTATTTTTGTCAATACTTCCCACTGGATGATGAGATTGTCCCTTGTTCAAATATTCTTGGAATTTATTCCATAAAAAAAATTATTCTTATATTTTCCTTAGCCCCTCATTGCGATGATGCAAGTTATATACAAATCCATCAATAAATATCGGTAGAATATATATCTTCTAAAGTTCCACAATTATACATGTGTTATTGTTTTATTTGCATTAACATTTTCAAATGATTTAATATTACTACTCCATAATACCCACAATAATTTTCTTCTTTTATATTTTGGAATATGCACAGGGGTCTTCATTTTTTCCCATGTCACACAAGGCTGGGATGTAAAATGTGGGATCCACATTTGGAAAGGTATTCCTCCAAGTGTTTTTTGCAAAATGGATGGTTTCTCTTCTTCTAATGAGAATTTATTCTTCTTTCCAAGTCTTTGTAAATACTTCCTCCAGTTGTCTCTATCTTCATGTTCTTTTATTGGGGGTTGTTCTATTTCTTCAATTATTAATATATTTTTTTATATATCCTAGGTAAATACAAAGATTTTCATGTGCCCATGATTGCAAGACTTCATCGTATTCTTCTCCCAATGACACTTCCATATGTAGTACATTGTGTTCATTAAGGTTTGGTTCCTCTTCACCTTTGATCATATATAGGTGTTGCATATCGAGATTTGGTATCAATGGTTCATCTATGTCTATAGCAATTGTTTCAACTTATACTCCTTTTTTTATTTTTTCAAAGAAGGAGAAATAAAATTTCTCCTTCATTTTATAAAGATCAAAGCCTCTTTATTAAAGTATATAGTGCTTCTCATTGCATAAATTCATGGTCTCCCAAACAGTAATTTGTATGCTTTCTTAGGTAATCTCTATGCTTCAAATGTAGCACATACCTTAATGCGATATGCATCAATTTTTAATGATCTAATTCTTCCTAAAGGTGTGAAAGTAACATGATTTGTTACCCTTATAAGAATATTACTTTGTTTGAAGAAATAAGGTTGACTTTTGCTCTAGGGTCTACTATAACATCAAGAACCTTTTTGCTTGTGACTAATGTATGTATCTATATTTATTTTTGAAATAAATAAATAACTTTTTTATACATGGACCTTCTAGGAGCTTTTTTATATCCATTGATATTCAATGAGGACTCGAATAGGTCCAGATGCCTTAGTTGATCAATCAATTCTTGGATCGTTTCATTGTCCATGTCATTGGTAGTCCCATTGCTTTGCTCTCTTCTTGATTTTCCTTCTCATTTCTTTTCCTATCCTCGATTTCTATGATAGCTTATTTGTAGCCTTCTTTTTGTAATTCAAAGTCCATGTCATGTTCTTTATCATTGTACCCCTCAAGTCTTACTCTAATTTTGATCAAGACTTATTTTTTATCTGTTTTATTGCTAATAACAACCCATGTATCTCTGAGATAAATCCAAGTCTCCAAATCAAAATCTAAGTAACCCCATGCTATGTAGGGATTTATGCCCACCTCCAAGATGCACAATTATCCTCCTTCCAAGTAGGGTGTTCTCCAAGCAAGTGAGCTATGCATGTGGCTGCAATGAAGGGAATTCACCAAACTATCAAGAGAACAACAATGCCTAAGGGGAAAATACCAATCCATCACCTAACCAAGGTCAATAATTCAGTTGGAAAGTTGTCTCCACCATGAAAATCCATCAGGGACCATCTCCCATGTACCAGTCCATTTCAAACTATCTAGGAGCTAAACATACACAATGTACTATAAAGCTCATGAAGCACTCCAAACATGGTGTAAACACTTTTAGATTAACCCCAAAAGATAATGCTTCCTCTTTACAAGGAAAGTGTTTACACCAATACCTATCAACACCCTCTGCAACTCCACCAAACCTACTACCTACAGGTTTGTATTGGTTGCAACCTAAAAATCAAGAATTATCTCTCATAAAGAAACGATCACCCATGCTATCACAACATCTCGATCCAAAGAATACTAACCACCTGCGAATATGAAGGAGCATAATCTTGGAACATATGAAACTTTCCAAACTCCATCATCCTTCGAGTCAACATCACGGGCCAAAATCAATGGACACCACATCATGAGCTATCCAAGACATCTTGTAAAGATGATCATATCTCTATACAAGATCAAGATAAGTGGATCACATATATTAAAGTCACAAATATATAAAATTGGAAAAGCCAACTCCTTGATCACATAATAAAAATCTTGTGATATAGGCAACAACCTATGCAAGGCCATCAACAACTTGTCATCATGAGAATCCCTCTCATGTACCTCCAATCCTCCAACAATTGAAACATCAACATGCATTAGGTCAACTCCATAATCCCAAGAGAATCCTAAAGTAAGAGTAACATCATGGGAAACTCCCTTTATGGGAGAGAATCTAATCTATAAATTGTCATGGATATTCCACTGGAACAGTTCGTCACAACAGATCTTAAGCTATTATGAAATCTTGGATTATGCAATTTATTTCCTTAGATCCCATATTATTTATTACTATCTTATTTCTTAGATTTACGAAAACAAATGAATACGAAAATGAAAGAATGGGAAAAAATATACACACCATCCACACAATTGAACACAAGATGTATCCTAGGAAACCCAATATGGGAGAAAAACCAACTAGAAGGTGAGGCCTATTCTCTACTCTCTTTTCTTCAGTTATGGAAAGCAAGTACAAAGAAAGAGACACTCACTATGGAGTTTCTTTTGACACTGTTTCCTGGATGGCTGCTACAAAATCTCCTACCTCCTTTGTTATGGTCTCAAAATACCACTCCTAGATGCTCTGCTCAACTATAGAATAATTACAATGCTAAAGAATGGAACTCCTTCTCCTCCTAGTGGCCTAGTATTTAGCATAGCCCTATAGGGTTAGGTTTTGACTTCCTCAACCCTCAATTAGTGACAAGGTTTGGAACTTTTAGAAACATGTGGCTAGCCCTGCACATTTGAGTAATGGGGGATGACATAGCATCCACTCATACCATGGTGGTCAACACGGTAGGTCAACTTGCAAGAGGCATAACTTACACATATAAACTTTGATTGAGGAAATTCTTGCACCATTGAAAAGGTCTCGATGTGTAGAATATGACATATTCCTCCAAGGTAGGTTTTAGACCAAAAAAATGTCGTTTAATGCCTTAAATGGATCCAAAATATTTTAGATTGTTTCCAGCCCTAATTTTCCAAATTTGGACATCCCGCTAAAATGGATCTGCAAGTCGATTCCTGCATTTTTTCCACTTAGAAAGTACCGAGATAGATGAAAAATTATATAATGATATAATCCAAATCATAATCAATCAATCATGTCCTTATACTCTAGAATAATCCCATCAACTATAAACCTAGAATCAATCTCAGCATCATACTCCATCAGGTATTACACCTCTCCTTTAATGGACAACTAGAAGTCATATAGATGGAATAAGCCAATGCAACAAGACTAGCATATTTCCTAGGAGGTACACTCACCCTCATTAAATATTAACTACTCCTACATGCTCCCAAGCCTCTTGAAGACTATAAGACTCATCCAACATCTCATCGGAACGTGCATGCTCCATAAGATCAACAAGTAACCTCTAAAGGCCACCCTTTCTCACCCCTTTAGCTAAAGTCCTATAATAACTAGACTACAATTATTGATGGTGCATTGTTGTCCCTCAAGGGGTCTTAATGGATAGTTACCTCAATAGTATCGAGAAACATGCATCTGACATACCATACATTTATTTCAATTTGTATAGAACATTGTTGTCCCTAGTTGGGTAGACCTTGACCCATGTCCAAAGGGAGGGGAAATGGAAGCAAATTTCATGATTTTGAAGAAGGTATCAATGATATAGCATTATCCCCTACTTCACCTTTCTAGAATGAATTTAACAACATTCCTTATAAACCATGGGTATCCCATAAGTAATCATACATGCCAACTTTTGTATGATTGTTTTCATCCCCAACATATGAAGAATTGATGTCACTTTAGATGTTATGAATTAGTGACTCGGGATGTAGTGGAAATTGAATCGGTGGTTGATTCAACCATGATTTGTATGCTTTTTCTCTGAGCTATGTTCATTTATTATCCTTCTCTTGAGTTGACATCGTAGTGGAGTGCAATGGTAGAAGGTAGACATGTCACTCATTGTTTGAATATTGATTTCCAAAATATTGAAAATTAAATCAATGATACTAAGTAAACATAATACATTTATTATGTTCACACATTAAACCAAACATTTATTAGAAGCATGGAATTTGTATTCCAATAAACATGCAACAAACCACTTTATAAAAAATGTTGAATTAAGAAATAATTTATATTAATTCTATTGAAAATCCAATAGTACAATGACTTAATGATATTTTTCATACACCCCAAGGGGGCATCTAAAGGTAATCCCAATGCAAGCCACCTATGATGAGTAGTTGGTGGGATACAAAAGTTATAGTTTATTAACAACTTTCCACTTAGATATATCTATGTCTTGCAAGCACAACAACAAATTCATGTGGCTTCCTTTTCATAAAGAAGTCTTTGTCATCGAAGTGTTCCTCAAAAAAACAATTTACACTGAAAAGTGAGCGTACAACTATTTAAGAACTTTGCAATTTCACCATGAGTGTATGGAAAACCATTAATGTATAACAAGTCCTTCCCATAAAAAAATTCAGAATAATAATTTTTCATGCACATATTATACATGGAAATGCTATGTTTATATTTAACAATATTTAAATAGTCATACCAACTATAAATATTACAGCAAAATAGCATAAGTATTATTGATTGTTTGGGAGGAATGAACACATGTGAAAGGATAAAAAACCAAAGATTTGTAGCATCTATTTTAGACTTGGTAATCATGTAATTATTATCACAAAAGGATAATCCAATTCCGACATCAACAATACACATGAAAGATGGCCAAGCATTGTATAAAACACGATTGTAATGGGTTTGGCGTTTACTTCGCAAATGAATAGGAAGTGAGAAGTCATTATTTCACTTTGACAATTGAACTCACCTTAGTATGTAGTTGGACATATGTTGCTCTCAACTTGTACAAATTTTTTGATCTCCTAGCAAAGATGTGTTGGGTAGTACTAATATCATACTTTGGCTTAGTTGAACTCTTGACTGAGTCAATATAAGGAGATGCATTAGTTAGTTTCAAATGAAACATAGTTTCTTTGGCTTCCAATTTTTTAAAAAATGAGCATATGGAAGTGTTTCTACTTGTATTTTATATATTTCTTATTGGATCTTGACTACAATGGGAGGTATCAGGATGTCAACTTTGGGTAGTCAGTCATTAACATAATGGGACAATGTGACACGTAGAGGGTTCACCTTCAAATCTTTGCATTTTAAGCAACCACATATAATTGGGGTGTCTTAAAAGAGATTTAGTTCATGGTGAAGTACCATTTGCCCAGGGAAGCTTCTGAAAGATGGCATGTTATAGTGGGTGAGGTAAAGTGGCTCTTCCTTTTCATATACCAAATGTCTATGATATATTTTTTTGGATAAAATATTGCATCAATTTTGTACTGGTGGAATATCTTGCACATCCAAACTCAATATTGAATCTAGATCATGCAAAATTCAATGTACAATTATTCAAGTGCATGTGCAAAAGGTATCTTATATTCAATCAAATAATCAAAATATAAATAAAATATGGACTTATTGCAAAGAACAAAGGAGAACATGCAAACTTGGAACAATATGGAATGAGTGATTTGAAGAATCAACCATTTGATCATTTTGTATCCCTTGTATTTGAGCCAAAACCACAATCAATACATGTATGCATTCTTAAAAGAAATTATGGGAATCATGTAACATTCTAACTTCAAATAGATGTTTGAAGGCCTTTTTGAAGTAAATGATACACCTAGTTTACATAGGCGCATTAACGTGGCTATGTATACTAGATACACTGGTGCACTTGCTTTTAATGCACACCAAAAAAATACCTATGCTAAAACCTCTACAAAAGGAAAAACTCCACAAAGTACAATTTTCAAAGGTGTGGCACTTCTATTTTCATTGAAAACTGTTATTTTGATGCTTTTATGATATTATAATGCATCAATGCATAAAACTACTAGATGCATCATGTGGTGATTTTTTTTTTAAATGGTCAACATGTTTTCATTAATGTGCCAAAAAATGTAAGAAAAAAAAAAAAAAAAAAATTTCATTCTATGGAAGTTAAAAAAATCCCAATCCATTATTGTGCCAAAATTTAGAGGGGAGACTTGTGCAAGATACATTTTCCAAGCAAGAGATTGGAGTGGACAGATTTTTTGAGAAGCATAATTTGTAAAGGGTCACCATGGGTCACATACAAATCTACATACGAGAAATTTTAGATATGTAACTTCATTTTCTTCATATCAACAAATTTTCCTTCGATTGATTTATAAATTCTTGAATTTATTTTTTTATTTTTTTATCGTAGTTCATATTTACATTTCATTTCAATTAAATAGAAGGGTTTCATTCTCAAATTCAATGTTGCAAACCCTAGTTTTGTTGATGCTTCCTTTTTGTTTTGTTTTTTGCCAAAAACCCTAGCTTTGTTGTTGCTTACATTTTATTTTTCGTTGCTGCAAACCCTAGCAATAAGGTTTACTTTCTTCACCCTTTCACAATGATATTTGTTTTTTGGGGTTTTGGGGTTTGTTGGCCTTGACAATTATTTTAATGTAAAGAATACTTTAATGGATTTGAACTCCTCATTTCTTTGGATTCCAAAAACTATCATTGTCAATTAAACAAAAAGATTTTGGGTTTTGCAGTGCACATTACACAATAGATACACACTAGTGCATTTAATATTGTAGAGCGAACCACTTAGTATGAAAACCTACAAGTGTATTAATGCACAATAGCGAGTTTTTTGTAGTTGTGAATTGGGGTACATAGGGATCCATACATATGTGAATGCACTTGTGCATATTACTATATAATGTGCACTAATGCATATTACTATATAATGTGCACTAGTGCATATTACAATATAAAGCACATCGCCTAACCTAAAAACAATTTTAGGTTGAAATTATTTACTTACTTTGTAAAACATATTTCATAATTTGTATATTTCACTATGAAAATATTTTATTGATAAAAAATGGATGATGGAAGATCGTCAAAAAAAGACTTACAACAACAAGCACAAAGGAAGCACATCCAATAAGAAAACACGACAAGTTATTTGAAGTTCAATAAAAAAGTAACATAGTTGAATTATATATAGGTTTAAATGATATTTATTGGTTAACTTATATCATGCATAACAAATTCTTTAAAAAAATTGATAAGATTACTTGCAATTTGAGTGGAAAAGAGTGTAAAATATTTATGGAAATGTTGTAAACACATGAATTAGGTGGATGAAAAGGTGATCAACATGAAGTTTTTCTTTGACATTTTACTAATAATGCGTGTTTTAACAATAATAGATAACAGGAAGATCTGCTAGGGTTTTTCTCTCTTCTTAGGTTTTCTCCTCCAGTCATGAAGCATGGACTCTAGATTGGGGGGAGGATATCCCCCACCGCCTCTATCGTCACCTGATATTGCATCTTTTCAATCCTTATCACTTCTTACAACAAGATTGCAAAACCTTTTCCATCACGATTTGTAAAGAAGATCGATGACATTCTGAAGGCCCCAGTGCACCCATCAACCTCGCGCAATTTCACGTTGAGGCTTGTTGAAAATGGGTTAATCAGATAGTTTAATGGGTTTTGGTCGTCCCCTCGTGTTATGGCTCAATGGTTTGATAAGAAATGGAAGACTCAGATTCAAGGGAAAATGTCTTCAACATTTTGTGGTAAGGGTTTTTTTGTGTTTTTCTTTGAAAATAAGGCATATCAGAATCTTATTTTTAGAAGTGGCCCTTGTTTTATAGGTACCAGGGGTATGCATTTGAATAAATGGATGTCGAACCTTAGTCCTAAGAATGATATTCCCTCTGCAATCCCAGTCTAGGTTCGTCTTTCTTTTCTCCCTTTGCATTGTTGGAATGACGAAACCCTGAGAAGCATAGGGAATACATTGGATATATTCATTGATCGTGTTGAACCACAAGAAGGTCTCTAGGCATGTGCCCATATATGTGTGGAGGTATATCTAGAAAAGGTTTTTCCAGAGGCTATTAAGATAACCCTAAATAATTGGTCTTATATCCAAAAGGCAGACTATGAACCACTTCTGTTAAATGCAAATCTTGCCATGAATATGGGAAATTTTCCAAAAACTGCTCCAAATCCAAGCCTGATCTGCTAGCTGAAGGTGAACAAGAACAGTGGAAAAAATAAAATAAAAAGAAGGAAGTTGGAAAGAAAGTTGTTCAACAACAGGAGAACTCCCAAGGGAGAAATCCCTCCCCCCCTTCTCCATAAAAATATCCTCATACTTCTCCGAGGTCTATTGTTGGGGAAGGTCGTGAGGCTGAAAGTAATCGGAGTAAGTATGCAGCCTTAGAGGTTGAGGAGGAAAAAACAATGAGATCGCATGAAATTAGGGTGTAAATGGAAGATATTAACAAGCCTATTATGGAGGAACCTGAGCAACAATCGGAAAAGCAAGTCATTCCCTCTCCTAAGATGGGGGAGCCCACTATCGGTAAAATCATTTCTAGGAAATTTCTAGTATTCCATTCATTATCGAGGAAGGAATCCAAGAGGACTCTGTCGATGAATATGAGATGGAAGTTACACACATCACAACATCCAAAAAATTAGGTCGTAGATCTAATTGAAACAGAAGGGAAACCAAAGCTGATCGGGATAAGGAACTTGGAATACATACCACTCTATAAGGAACATTTAGGAGTGAGGTAAAGAGCAGTTGTCCCCAAGGCAATGTCTAGTATTCTAAGGGGGATGCTCCGACTAGTTTTCATCTCTCTAAATGGGGGGGAATTTAATACTCATGTAAATAATGAAATTAGTCTCTTGGAATTGTAGAGGTTTGGGAGGCAAAGAAAAAAAAAAGTAATAGGAAAAGTTATAAGAGTTAAGAACCCCCAAATTCTTTTGATCTAGGAGATGAAAATGAGGGACTCTAAAGCCCTTTAGGAAATTCATCAAATTTGTTGAAAAATTGAAGGAATAACAATAAGCACAAGGGGTTCCTCACAGGGTCTGTGCACCCTCTAGAATCCTTATTTCTTTCAACTAGGCAGTAGCTTTGCATTAGCAGATTGGATCATGGTCAGACTTTCCCATCTAACTTCAGGTATGATGATTCTTTTTCTTAATGTTTATATGCCTAATAACTATAAGGAAAAAATAAATGTTGGGATGCATTGTTAAAAATTAAGGAGCTAGGGATTGGAAAAAATTATATAATAGCAGGGGATTTCAATACCACCCTGCATCAAAAGGATAAAAAAGGAGGTCCCATTGTTTGGGAATAATTTAGGGAGAAGATGGAGGATCTGATCTCCCTTTTGGACCCGATTGATATCCAACCTAGTAAGGGAAAATACACTTGGAATAACAGAAGAGTTGGTCTGAGGCATATTGTTGCTAGACTCGATCGATTTTTTGTTCAAAGCTCATTTTTGTGTTGGTTGTGGAGCCTGATTATCTTCCTAATTTATATGCAGGTCAAAGAAACTACAGGATACACAATTCATGCCCCCCCCCCGCCATGAGGGGGCTGGAATTTTTGTTTTTTTGAAATTCAAATATTGTAATTTCGCAGTCAATTTGGACCGTTCATTATAACATCATAGATCTAATGGTAGAAGTTATGTTAGGGTTTTTTTCCCTAGAAGGCAACCCTCTTTTATGAGAGAAATGTATTGCAATTGGGTATTATTGTGAATATTGTATTCTGAGAGAGGATACTGTGAGAAAAATAAGAGGAAGTTACAGCGGGTGTGTTGTAGGTTGTATCCCTTCATTTTGTTGGATAATAATAAGGAAGGACCTGGCAATTTATCTGGTGGATGTATCCCACATTGGGTGAACCACACATATATGTGTCTCTATTGTATTGTGTATATTATGTGTTTTATTTCCGCATTTGTTTTATTTTATTGCTCGAAGATCTTTTTTTTCTAACAACTTGTATCGGAGCGAAAGGTAACTCATGGGAAAAGAGGGTTCCTGGTTTGAGTGGGAGAAATGGCAGAAGATGGAAAGTTTAGGGTTGAGAAATTTAATGACCAAAATGACCAGTTATGGAAGATGCAAATGGAAGATTATTTATACCAGAAGGATCAATTCCTACCATTGGGAGGAATAACAAAGAATTTGGCGGCCATGAAGGATGAAGAATGGGAGGTTCTTGATAGAAAGGCACTAGGAACAATATAACTAATCCTGACAGTGTTGGTGGCTTTCAATATTTCAAAAGAAAAGACAACGAAGGAGCCGATGGACGCATTGGATAAAATGTATGAAAAACCCTCGACATCCAATAATGTATTTCTAATGAAGTGATCATTTAATATGAAGATGTTAGAAGGTGGGTCTGTTGCAGATCATTTAAATGAATTTAATACGATTATTGATCAGCTTAGTTATATAAAAGTGGACTTTGATGACGAGGTTAGGGCTCTTCTAATCCTATGCTCATTTCCAGAAAGTTGGAATGGCTTGGTCATGGTTATAAGTAACTCTATCTCTGGTTCAAATACTCTAAAATTTGATGATGTTGTTGGTGTTATCCTTAGTGAGGAAATGAGATGGAAAATCACAGGTGAGACATCAGGTAATGCGCTGACCATGGAGAACAAGGGAAGAAAAAATGATAGATGAAAGGGCTCAAGGAACCGTTGGAATTCTAGGAAGGGCATATCCAAATCCAGACTGGGAAATATAGAGTGTTGGAATTGTGGGAAGAAAGGACATATGAAGAAAGACTACAGAGATCCAAAGAAACAAAGAGATGGACAACATGAGAAAAATCAGGAAGCAAATGTAACAGGTGATGTGTTACAAGATGTTTTGATTCTTTTTGTAGATATTATTTTTTATTCTTGGGTAGTAGATTCAGGGGCTTCATTTCATGCCACAACCCATAGGAAACATTTTCTAGATTATGTTTAAGGTGATTTTGGATAGGTTCATTTGGGTGATGATGCACCAAGAAAAAATGTTGGAATGGGTAAGTTACAAATAAATAAAAAGAATGGAAACCAATGGTTTTTGAAAAAGGTAATACATGTTCTAGATCTAAGGAAAAATCTAATTTCAACAGGGAAATTGACAAGTGAAGGATGTATATTTATATTTACAGATAAGGCATGGAAGGTCACCAAAGGATTAATGGTGATAGGAAAAGGAGAGAAGGTAGGTACATTGTATTTATGTACTGGTAATACTAACTCTTCTATATTTGTAGCTTCTACAGGAATGGATACAGCATTGTGGCATCATAGGATTGGACACATGAGTGAGAAGGGGATGTAGATACTTCACAAAAGAAATTTGTTGCCAGATCTTAAACAAATTGATTTGGATTTCTGTGAGCACTATGTTTATGGAAAACATAAGAGAGTCATATTTCTCAGATTCGGAAAAGAAAAGAAGAGTGAAAGGTTAGAGCTTGTGCATACATATGTATGGGGACTAGCTTAGGTATCATATTTTGGTGGCTCTCATTATTATGTTACTTTTATTGATGATGCAACTAGAAAAACTTGGGTTTATTGCATTCGAAAAAAATATGATGTTTTTGATACTTTTAAGAAATAAAAATATTTGGTTGAGAATGAGATAGGAAAAAGGTTGAAGTGTCTCAGATTAGACAATGGAGATGAATATTCCAACAAGGATTTTGATGATTACTGTTATACCATGGGATTCATAGAGAGAAAACAGTTCCAGGAATACCACAAGACAATGGTGTGTCAGAAAGGATGAACATGACAATAATGGAGAAGGCAAGGAGTATGAGATTGCATGTTGGGTTTCCCTTACAGTTCTGGGAAGATGTTGTAGATATTGTTTTTTACTTAATAAACAAAGGACCTTCAAGCTCTTTTGATGGTGGAATTCCAGAGGAGGCATGGACAGGTAAAAAGGTAAACTATTATTTTTTGAAGACTTTCGGTTGTGAAGCATTTGTGTGTATTGATAAAGAAAATAGAACAAAGCTTGAGGAAAAATCCAAGAAGTGTACCTTTATTGGATACGGTGTTAATTATTTTGGTTATCGCTTATGGGATTATGAAAATCGAAAAATAATTAGGAGTAGAGATGTCATATTCAATGAGAAGGTCATGTACAAATATCAGTTGCAGGGAAAGAAACAGGAAAAAGAAAAACTAGAATACACAGTGCTTGATGAGATCAGTGAAAATGAAATTCCAAAGGTAGCAGAAAATCAAAATGTACAACAACAAGAGTAACAAGTACTTCGAACTCCTGCAAGTGTTGTTAGAAGATATACCAGGTTAAGTAGACCCCCTGAACAATACTCTCCTTCATTGTATTATTTATTGTTAACTGATTCTGGTGAGCCAGAAAGTTATGAAGAGGCAATGCAAGTAGACACTAAAAAGAAGTGGGAGCAAGGCATGAAAGAGGAAATGGATTCCTTGGTAAATAACCAAACTTGGGATTTGGTTCAGTTACATGCAGGAAAAAGAGCATTGCGAAATAAATGGGTTTACACATTGAAGGAAGAAGATGGAGGAAAAAAGAGGTACAATGCTAGACTTGTTGTAAATGGGTTTGCACAATTTTGTTTTATAGATTTTGATGAAATATTCTCTCCTGTTGTTAAAATGACTTCAATTAGGACTATTGTAAGTCTTGTGGCAGTAGAAGATTTTCATCTTGAATAGTTAGATGTAAAAACAACTTTTCTCCATGGGGATTTGGATGAAGAGATTTATATGCAACAACCACAAGGGTATGAGGTCAAAGGCAAGGGCAATTTCGTATGCAAGTTAAAGAAGAGCTTGTATGGACTAAAGCAATCTCCAAGGAAGTGGTATTTGAAGTTTGACATGTTTATGATAGAACAAGGTTATATTAGATGTCATTCTGATCAGTGTGTTTATTTTAAAAGGATAGAAAATGGAAGCTATATTATCTTGCAATTGTATGTAGATGAAATGCTTGTTGCATGGTCTAATATGCAGGATATAAATGTGCTCAATAAGAAATTAGTTAATTCATTTGTGATGAAGGATTTGGGTGTTGCAAAGAAAATCCTTGGTATGAGAATAACAAGAGACAGGAAAAATCTCAAAATGACATTGTCTCAGGGTCAGTACATAAAGAAGGTGTTGGAGAGGTTTAGAATGCATAATGAAAAACATGTTAGTAAACCTTTTTCCAACCATTTCAAATTAACTAAGGAAATGTGTCCCAAGACATAAGAGGGCATAAAATACATGTCTAGGGTCCCTTATTCATCAACAATTGTCAGCTTGATGTATGCGATGGTTTTCACAAGACTAGATATTGCACATGCAGTGGGAGTTGTGAGAAGGTATATGAATAATCCAGGTAAAGAACATTGGGAGGCAATAAAGTGGATTCTCAGGTATTTGAGAGGTATTTTTACTCATGCATTATGTAATGGAGGTTCATACATTTTTCTATAGGGATATGTTGCTTCAGATATGGCAGGTGATAAATATAGTAGGAGGAGCACCACAGGGTATGTTTTTACTATAGGTGGAACATCAATAAGTTGGATTTATAAACTACTAAAGGTTGTTTCACTTTCAACAATAGAAGCAGTGTATGTTGTTGCTACAGAGGCTAGTAAAGAAATGATTTGGATATAGAGGTTTATGGAGGAATTGGGAAAGAAGCAAGAGAATAGCAGGTTGTACTGTGACAGTGGGAGTGTCATTCATATTGCAAAGAACTCAACATTCCATTCAAATATTAAGCATATACAACTTGGGTACCATTTCATCTAATCTGTCTTGGAATATGGACATTTGAAGTTGTAAAAGATACATACTAGCCAGAATCCTGCACACATGTTAACAAAGGTAGTAACCAAGGAGAAATTGAGTTCTTGCTTAGTTTTAGTTGGCCTTCAAGCATGAAGGTGAAGATGAGAAATTTTTTAGGTCCAAGGTGGACCATAGTCTAACAAGTATAACAGCAGTGGAGTTGTTGTGATCAGTCTCCAAGTGGGATATTGTTGGTTGTGGAGCCTAATTATCTTCCTAATTTATATGTAGGTCAAAGAAACCGCAGGATACACAATTCATGGACCGATTTTATTTTTTTTTCAATTCAAATATTGTAATTTCGTAGTCAATCTAGATCGTTCATTATAAGGTCATAGATCTGACAATAGAATTTATGTTAGGGTTTTTTTCCCTAGAAGGAAACCCTCTTTTATGAGGGAAATGTATTGTGGTTGGGTATTATTGTGAATAGTGTATTCTAAGAGAGGATACTGAGAAAAAGAAGAGCAAGTTATAGCGGGTGTGTTGTAGGTTGTATCCCTTCATTTTGCTGGATAATAATAAGGAAGGACCTGACAATTTCTCTGGTGGATGTAGCCCACACTGAGTGAACCATGTATATATGTGTCTCTATTGTATTGTGTATCTTCTGTGTTTTATTTTAGCATTTGTTTTATTTTATTGCTCTGTGATCCTTTTTTTCTAACATTTTGGCACATCTTGGGACAATTTCCTCTCTTATCCTACCATGGGTGTGTTATGACCACCGACCCATCTCCATGTGTATACAAAAAGAAGAAAATTTGGGGCCTATACCCTTTCGGTTTAATCCTTTATGGATGGAGGATCTGATCTTTTTCCTTTTGGTCTCCACTACATGGTGTTAATGGATCATGGGTTCCCCTGTCCATATTTGGGAACAAATGCTCAAAAGAACTAAGGTTTCTCTACAAATTTGGGCAAAAGAATCAATTCATTCTTTGGTTGTTGAATTAGCGGACAATTATATACAGATTGTTGATATACAAGAATGGATGGAGAATAATGAAGTTTCCTAGGATCTGATGTAGAAGGAACATATAGCGTACCATAATTATATAAAGTTGTCGAAGAAGGAGGAGGAAATGTGGAGGTTAAAATCTAGAAGTTTGTGGCTTCAAGTCGGGGAAAAAAACACCAACTTCTTCCATTAGCAGGTTAGAGCAAGACAGTGGCGCAATAGGGTTGAGGAAATAATTACTCAAAGGGGTAAGGTTTTAAATACAATGGAGGGTATTAAGCAGGCTGAAAAAACTCATTTCAAAACTCTATACACAGAGACTGGAGACATGGATATGGAGATGTGTGAACAATTTATTTCTCATATTCCCTCGATGGTCTCAGAAGAGGATAATTTGGCTTTGAATAAGAAGGTTATAGAGGAGGAAATCTTGGCATCCTTTAATCAGTTTAACTCGAGAAAATATCCAGGGCCTGATGGATTCATTGCCCATTTATTCAAGAGGTGTTGGTCTATCATTCAATTTGACTTGATTAGAATGATTCAACGTGTGCATAAATTTGCTTAGATGGGAGGAGCTACTAACTCGACCTTTTTGGCCCTTATTCCAAAAGACAAGAATGCCTCCTCCTTTTATAGATTTCTCCCCTATTGACGCTTGAATCCGTTAGGACCGAAATGACAACCTCATGAGGATGTCAATCCCCCTGCTTTTTTATAGAGGTGGTACTCCTCTTAGATTTTCTTGGGGTTTCTATATATTCAAAATGTGGGACTTGAAAAAAGTTCGTCGTAGTAATTAAAGAAGCATAAATGTTGCGAGAAAAATGAAAGGAAAATGTTTTTTGTTTTCTTTTAAAGAAAGTTCCTGAAAAATGACCATGAATCACACACTTCACACATTTAAATTAAATAAGCAAAATTTCCTCACATCCATCATAGTTTGAGATAAAGATTTATGATCACATAAAATAAAAAGAAGATTATTTGTATGAAAAAAAGAGCTTTAACAGAGTGGACACATGGGAAAATCAAATAAATATAATGATAGATAAACCTGAAATACTTTATATTCTAAAAACAGGGTTACAAAGCAAAGTTGAGATTGTTCCCAAAGTAGTTCTCTTGAAATTTCTGAAAAATATATAGTTTGTTACATATTGTTTAAATTGTAAATGCATTTGTCTTAAATACTGAGATTGGGGCTCCCGCGGACCATAAAGCAAATAAATACAAGAAATAAGATTTTATAAGGAAGACAGTGGGCAGTAGAAGAATCAACAAGACCTGGTAAGAAGAAAAACAAAAGGAGTTATCAGTCTTCGGTTAAACCTTTCTAGTGAAAGAGGTGGAATAACTGGATGAAGGACATGATAAAGAAAAATAAGGATATGATCAGTGTAAACTTACTATGATGGTCTCTCCTCTTTTACTTGCTTGTTTATGTTCTTTTATCATTTTCATCAACGGTTACAGGAATCGTCTCAACTGCTTCTTTCCCTTCATTGGTCAGTTTATCAATTTCTTTCTTGAACTATTCTTCGATGTAACTTTTCATTGGTGCAATGTTGATTTCATGCCGGATTTTGATATTGAATAGCTCTCCCTCCAAGTCTCTTAGATCAAGGGAAACACCATGTAATGCTTCTTCAATATCCTGGTTTTTCACAGAGCAGTCCACTAGCCAATTGTTTATGCCATCCTCATTATATTCAAGTATACCATAGAACTTTTCAATTGACAACCCTCTAAAGATCTCGACTTGCTAATTAAATTTGTTCTTTGTTAGGAACAACGAGTTGAGGATCAACTTGGGATCTTGAACTTCGTTAATGCTTCTGGCTAAGTCTACCTCCATGAGTCTTTTGAATAATTCTTCTCTCCTTGATATGGCTTGGCTGCATTTTTGAACAATATCATTCAAGTTTTTTATCTTTTCTTTCTAGCACGCGTTCAATTGTTTAATCTGGCTTGGAGAGGGAAGATCCTCCTCTCTTCTCCTTAGCTCTGTCATGTTGGAAACTTTAACACCGAAGGGTACCACAACATCAAGCTAAAAACCTTCTTCATTTTTTAGGTCGGCCTGCAAATACTCATGAAAGGTGTGCGCCCTCGATCCAAAAGAAATCAGGTTCTTTGAAATTTCCCAAGCTTTTGTGATCAATGCCATTCTTTTTCTTGATGTTGTTCTCCACATAACTCCTGGATGATGTAAGTAAGCTTGAGGATCCTTTTAATTTAGCAATGGGCGTGGTAGGTACAACAATTGCCAAAGGGATGGAAAGGAGTGGAAGAGGAATTAAGGTCTCTTACAGTTCCTTAATCCTCTCCTTTAACTTTGTATTTTCTGCTTCGAGACCACCAGTGGAGTCGTCCAATGCATCATCGGTTCCTCTATGGCTTCTGGAAATCTAGGAAGGCCGCATATTTCTTAGGTTAACCTCTAAACGATATTTCCCCCTTTTATTCTTCACATCACTCTTCTCAATAATTAATTTCTTAGATTCATTGTCAAAGACAATGCTCTGAAACACAAATGACTCTTCCTCATCGAAGGTCTCATTCTTAATAATTTCCAACGACGGATTCTGGTGGGTCGTGTCTCCTGACTGATCAATTTTAGGAAACATTTTCTCGAGTCAGCCTCGAGCTCCATATCTTTGAGGGAGAATTTTTTGATGTCACTTTCAGCACAATGTTATTCTTCCTATTGTACAATATTCTTCCTCTTCTTCCTCAGAGGAAGTTTATGCGAGCTTTCAATTTTTACCAGAGGGAGGTTCTTGTCTCCTCCTCCACTTGAACTACTATTGATCACTTTCCTAGATGGGTGGGCCATTGGAGCACTTCTCCGAGATGTTGTAGTCTTAGGAGTAACAGTTGGGGACTCCGCACTCTTCTCACTGGGACCATTTCCTTTCTATTTGTAAAATTTATTGGTATTGATTACTATCTCCAAGCCAGCAGCATTGAGTGTAGGAGTGCCCAAGTTATTATATTCTTCTTATCATAGAACAATATGGATAAATGGATTGCTAAATCCCACTGCTAACATAAGCTCCAAAAATATTCCATTAGGGTAAAACCCTTTTATCCTTTCAGCATACTTGAGATTGAGATTGTGGAAGTGGTTCACAAATTCATTGATTTTGTTCATATTTATGAATACAAAGTCCCCAATTTTCCAAGGCAAGGGTATGAATTGCTTTTTTCGTTTCTCATGAAAAAAGTGTAGGCATAAATTATATTGCCTTGCCACTTCTGTAATAAACATTATGTCGGATATATGTCATGGAAGGAAGGAAGGATTTTCCTTATCACCAAAAATCTTGATAACATTGTAATTTTCCATTTGCTCCAACGTCCCCTTTTTATCCAGGAATTTACTTGCTTGGGCGGATATTCTGGGGGTATCTTTTCCAAACAATAATCCTTTAAAAACCAAGACAAAGTCATTGAAAACTTCATAAAAATGTGAGGCTTTGTGCCTCCATAATGCATGGTACCAAAAGGTCATTGGGTCAAATTCACAATTCACCTTCTTGCAGATAGACAAATTAGGAAATTGACAACAATGTGCTATCGTGAATACCAAATAAGAGGCCATAAAGAATTTATTATATTTTTTGTATTATGACAATTGGGAAGAGATTTCAATGGAAATCATTTTTCCCCAATCGATGATGGCTTGCTCCTTGACATTAAAATATAAGATATAAAGAATCATATGGGAAATACTGGCAATATTTTCTTGGTCGGTCACTCTAGTGAATAACCAAGCAATTTCCCGAAAGGATTTTTTAAACGAGTTGACCTGTAATCTAGTAATATCTTCAGGGATGAACAAAAGATTCTCCAAGAATTCAGGAAAGAGGTCCAGGCCGTTGTCATGCTTTTTCAAGAAGTCCCTGCAATCTTCACCTTTGAAAGTGACTGTTGGCTCTGGGAGTTTTATCATTTTATGGAACACTTGAGATGAAACAGAGACAGGAGAATGGTCTTGAAGTTGAATAATCCACTGACTTGGTATATATTTCTCAGCGCACCAGGAAACCAGTTACTTGTAATCAAAAATCTCAAGAACACAGCTTACACAAGCAATTTTGGACGTCCAAATTACTTCCTTCTAAACATAAGGGGATGAATAGTAAGAATATGCTCTAGACCACTGAAATTTTTGGTCCTCACGTCCGAAAAATGTCCAAAGTGTCTCCACAAAACTGTTGTCGAGTTGTTGCTGCCATAAGTTGACGAGAGCGTTCTTTTAATCCAGATAATATTTGAAATGAGCGCTAGAGAGATATAATATAATCTTCTGCAAATCGTGCTTTAATGTGGTTTAATAAGAAATATCCTCGAGCACTTCTCTTATTAATGACAATATTTACAGAACCCGCATGATGAGTTATTAGCATTAAACCATACTAAATGCATATTTGGAAAAGAGTGAAGGTGGTGGGGACAGACGAGAGCAATTAGGATTTGGGATTTTTGTGAACTCACCAACCCGAGAACTCATGAACCCGCCATTGTGAAAGGTCGAAAAATAGCTAAGTGTTGTAACGCAGTCAGTCGCACTCAATATAGGAGAGACGATAAACTAAGGAGCTCAGGGAGTCCGATGGTCAAAATGTAGATCATGGATCTTTTGGGTACAAAATGCATATCACAGAACATGGGATATGAAAGCTTGAACCCGCCAACTCGGGAACCCGCGAATACAGAAATGGTTAAGTATAGGATGATACGGCAGTCAGTCAGACTCATGATATAGGAATAGGAAGTGAGAACTCATGAGTCCTCCAACCCACGAACCCATTTAAAAAAAAAAAAAAAACTAAGTATAGTGACTAGAAAGGGATAATAGAAGAGAGAAAAGAAAATGGGAATTTGGGTAAGTATAGAAGAGGGAAAAGAAATGGACAAAAGAAGTTGGGAAAATAGAAAAGGGGAGGGAATTTCGGAAGTGGGAATTGATCTCAACAACTAGCTCTAATTGTGGGATGATAACCCCCTGTGGGTTGTCAATAATCCATAACCTTTCATGACCAGATGCTTCCACCTATTGGGCTATGGAGTCAGAGTAAGAATACACAAATTGAAAAATAAAATTATGTACATTGAGAATGAGAAATCCTTAGGAGAAGAAACCTTTAAAATGTTTCTCGTTGACAAGCAACATTAACATTTTACCCTTCATGTCTTGGAGCATATAGGAGTTAAAACCCAAGATCTTCTCGACGACGTATGGTTCGATCCAGAGTGCTTCGAACTTTGTATGCATAGACGATTTCTCATTGGCCTTGTTCCAAAGTAACACCAACTCTCCCTTCTAGAAATTCTTTATAGTTTTTCTCCAATCAAAATATATTTTGACACTCTAGTGCCTTTGAGAGGTTCGATTTAGGGCTTTGCTTTGTTCTTCCTCCAATTTTAATAACTGTTTGATCCTCCTTTGGATTGGTGAAATCTCTTTTATATCTTCGGTATTAACCACTGAAGTCAGTGCATTGAGCTCAAGGATAATTGGCATTTTCTCTTCTTTACCATAAACCAATATATAAGGGGACATCCCAGTGATGTCTTTTAGAGTCGTTCTTCTTGCCCACAAGGCACCAGTCAGCTTTAGATGCCAATTCTTTGGTTCTTGTCAATGGTTTTCTTCAGTATCTGAATAAGTGTTTTGTTTGAGGATTCAGCAAGACCATTAACTTGTGGATAATAATTCGATGATTGACCCATGATAATTCCATATTCTCCGCTAAACTCCATAAACTTAGACCCGATGAAAATCGAACCATTGTCCGTGATAAATTTATCTGGGACACCAAATCTCGATGGAATATTATCTTTGAGGAACTTAATTAGCTATTCAAAATCAACCTTATTTAATGCCACCACTTCCAACCATTACATGAAATAATCTGTAGCCGTAAGAATGTAAATATTCCCCTTGCTAGACTTCGAAATAATTGGCCCGACAACATCAAGTCCCCATTGGGAGAATGGTTTTTCTACAATTATGGGCTATAAAGGCATCGTGGATCTCTTCATTTTTCCTGAAAACTATTGACACGATAGACACTTCCTTATTGTGGCATACGAGACTCTAAATATTGATGGCTAGTATAATCTATCCCTTATTATCTTGTGGGCAATGGCAGTAGGTGCAAAGTGTCCACCGCATATTCCTTCATGGAATTCGCTCATCAGTTCTTGGGCTTGGTTTTCATCAATGCATCTCAGTAGTATACCATCATAATTTCTCCTGAACAGTATATCATCAATCAACACATATTGATTTGTCTTCATCTTCAATGTTCTTCACTCCTTGGATTTCATGGTGATAGGAAATTGCCTGGACCTTAAGTAGAATATAATATCTCTATACCAATATGAATCAGCTAATGGTTCTCCTACTGAAATTGAAATCATTCCATCCACAGAATCACCATTCGCGATGAGCTTTCATAAACCTTGTCCTTTGATAGCTTTTAAAGGTTTAATATCGATATCATATTCTTGTATCTTTTCCAGCTGTTAGCCCATTTTCCTTCTCTCAATTGTTGATTCAGAAGCATCTTCACTGGCGATGCAGGAATATAGGCAATAACATGGGAGTTCAATATGTACGTCTGAAAATGCGCTACTGCTTTTACAAGAGCCAAGGCTTTCTTTTCCAATTCTGAATACCTCAACTCATAGTCATGTAGGGTTTTTCTCATGAAACTTATTGGGAGTTCTTCTCCTTTGGTATTCTTCTAAGTAAGAATAAATGCAACAACTATCTCTGTAGAAAATGAATAGATGATGAAACCCATTTGAAATTCTGGACTAATGAGGATTGGAGTTGTGGTGATTTCTCCTTTGATATTATTGAAAGCCTCTTGATTATTTGTTTTCCATTCGAACCTCTGCTCCTTTTTCAACAACAAATTGATAGGCTTTACGATACTTGCATAGTCAGGAACAAATCTTCGCAAAAAACTGATCTTATCGAAAAATGATTGGATTCCCTTCATGGATGTTCGGGGGTTTAGCTCATTTATTGCTTTAACTCTTTTTAGATCTATGTAAATCCCTTCCTTGCACACAATGTGGCCCAACAGTTTGCCTTGAGTTACAGCGAACAAGCATTTCTTTGGATTTATAGAGACACCATATATTCTACATCTTTCAAAAAAAATTCTTAAATGATGGATATGATCAACCCTTATTTTCAAATGCACTGTCAAGGCATCTTGATAGTCTGCCATAAATTTTCTTATCAAACCGCTAAATGCATGATCCATGGTCCTCTAGAATGTGGCTCCAACATTCTTCAAACCAAAGGGCATCTGAGCATATGCATATGTCTCCCAAGGTGTGATAATTGTTGTCTTTTCCCTATCTTCCTCAGCCACCGAGACTTGGTTATATCTAAAAAAACCATCCAACATGAACATGCAGGATGATCTAGTGACTTGCTGGAGAAGGAACTCCATATTAGGTAAAGGAAAGTTATCCTTTATTCTTTCTCTGTTAAGGTCTCTGAAGTCAACACACATCTGAATTTCCTCGGTCTTTTTTATTGCAATCACAGGATTTGAAAGCCAGTCTGAGTGTCTACTGGGATAAATTATTCCTGCCTCTTTCATTTTTCCAATTCAATCTTTACCAGAGGTTTCAGTTTGGAATTTATCATCCTTATTTTTTTCTTTACTAGCTTTTCTTCTTCCCTCAAAGGAATGATATGCTGGAATATAGTTTTATCGTAAGTTTTCAAATCATCATAGGTCCAAGCGAACACATCAATGTATTATTTGAACAAGGTAACATATTGATCAACTTCCTCAGTGGTGCAATCAACTCCCAAGTTGACATATTTTAGGGAATTGTCAGTTCCAATATTGAGATTTCTTTTCTCTTGCACTTTTCGAACCAAAACTTCTTCAAGGAGATTCTTAGCACATTCATCTTTCGTAAAAAGAGATTCAAATTGTATACAATATTTGGGGACAATAGACGAGTTATCGTATTCATCATCATCATCATTCAACAGAGAAATTTCCAGTTGTTCATCGTTCTCGAGTACTTGCTAATATTCAATGTTATCGGACACAGACGGTCGGAAAGCTCTTTCTACTTGGAAAGAAATTTTTCTTGTGATATCATTTGGGTTTGACAATGAGGCTGCCAAGGCCAATGAATTTTCCTTGTGATTCTTGTCCCTTGGAACGAAAGAAATGTTGAAGGAACTGAAACATTCCATCAATTCATTAACTCTTTTGAAATATAACTTGAGTCTTTCCTTTATGATTTTATACCTCTAGGTAACCTGATTGATCACTAACTTTGAGTCATTAGTTACAATTATATGTTATATTTTCATTTCTTGTGCAAGGATCATCCCCTGAATCAAAGCTTCATTCTCTGCCTCGTTATTAGTGCATGAAAACTCTAGTATAATAGCATGTGGATGCATAATATTACTTGGACTCAAAAGAAAAATTCCAACTTCATTCCTAGATCTTGAAAAAGCTCCATCAAATGAAATCCTCCAATATCCTTCAAACAGACATTCTTGATTCTCCATGTCTTGCACTTGCTCTAGGATTTCACTATGTTCCATGTCTAGGATATCATAGTTTCCAATCCCGACATCTATAAAATATTCCATTAATTCATTGTCCTTCTTCTTGAAAGAGAAAGGTTTTATGGGTTCATGAGGGACTTTAATCATTGATCCTTCCTTGCATGGAAACATCATACAACTTCCATCATTCATTATATATCCCCCGATCATAGATGTCCAATCTCTTCCCAACACAACTCCATATGTTGGAGGAAGGTCTACCACAATAATATTGAAAACTATAATGATATGGGGGGCTATCGTGATACAAGCATAAAAGTCCTTGATTTATCCTTAATATGGCACTTTTCTAGAATCAATTGCATATATACTTTCATCGGTTTCATAATACTTGGTGCAACTCATGCCCAATGCCTCCATGATCGCTAGTGGCATGATATTATTTGTCGCGCCAGTGTCAAATAAACAATTATGTAATACAACATCATGATTTTCAATGGAAATGTAAAAAGGAGGAATTTTACCTCTTATCTTGGCAGTTGATTGGCTATGGATTTGTTTTGGACTGGTAACAACAAATTCTTCTCTTTCAGATGGATCGTCCAAAAATTTCAAAATGTTTTCTCTTTGCTAGGGAATCTTCACCACTTCCGTAAAGGGAAAGGTTATCCTTAATTTACTCAAATCTTCTATGACATTATATGTCATTTGAGTGGAGTTTGATGTGATGTGTTGCCTTTTACTTCCAACACTATCCGTCACTTTCTCATTTTCTCTTTTCTCATTTGTTTTTTCTTTTTCTTTTTCTTTTTGCTTCTCTTTATCAGAATCGCCTTTATTTTATTATCTATTTACAAATCCTCTTGTCTGGGTGATGTTTTCTTGTGAGTTGGGATCGTTGTTTCCCTCTCCAAATATATACATGGACATCTCACATCCGTCCATCTGCACAGTTTTGAAGCTTTCATCAGGTAAGTAATAATTCTCTTGCTCAATTAATTGCTTGTCATACACATCATCTAGAACAACTGCATTGGGAGTAGGTTGTCTGGGAACCCTTGGTCTTTGTGGATTATCCGTGTTCTCAAACCTCACTCTGTTTTCTTGGCAAGGGTTCCTTCTTTGCTCTAGGATTGGAATTCTTGGATTTTCCATGTAATTATCTCCCCTTCTTAGTCTGATTATCTCATTCTGCATTTGCTTGATAGTTCTATTCATCTGTGTAATTTTGATTATTTTCTTAGTTTCATGTGCCGCCACAAGGTCAACCTTTACATCAGGTATGGTTCCCTTGAAAAATTATCCTCCCATTTTTTGGTTTTGAGCAGATCGAAGTTTGAATTCTTCATTCTTTCTTGAACCAGACGCTCCTTGACTATCAATATTTAATCCTCCTAGCTGGCTTTGTACTTTCCCAGGATAATGTCAGATCAACACCCGTTTCAATCATAATTTCTTTCATCTCAGTGGATTTAGTCATTTCCTCTTCCAAGGTATCCATTTGGGATGTTCTGATAGCATATTTCACATTTTGGGGAATTGCATTCTTATAACAACTGAGAATGACTAGGTCATTTGGTCTTTTATCTTCTGTAATCCTACTCAAGGTTTTATTGAACCTGAGATTAAAATATCGTATCCTTTCATTCTTTCTCAAACCAATCTGGGTGAAATCAATGAGAAGGGTATGATAAGCAATTGGAGGGGAAAACATAGTCAGGAACATAGCTTCGAGGTCATTAAATGAGCGAATTGATCTACTGGGAAATGTTGTATACCATTCATATGATCTTCCTGATAAGGTTTGCAGGAAAAATATTACCATGACATCATCATGCTCAACACGATGAAAATCACAAAAATCAAGAAATAAGTGTAGATGCCTCTTTGCATCGATTGCTCCATCTCCAGAAAATTCCTTTAGGGTTCCCTTAGGGAGAACAGGGAGTTCATGTTGCTCATCTATAATATTTAGAGGGGAATCTCTCACCCTCCTTCGATTTTCAAATCCTGGGTTTCCTTGATTTCTTGTAGCATATCTTCTACCTCCTTATCTCTCCTCATGATAATCGTCTCAAGGTTGTTTGTTTATTTCTACCATATTTAGAGAGATTCCAGGGATAGGCTTTTCACTTCTAAGAATAAAGAGTTGCTTGCTTTTACTTCTGGTAATGGGTCCCTTGTATTCATCCAACTTCAATCCCGACCTTGTTCTTGTGCTACTCTAGCTAGCCTTTGACTTCTTCGGTCTTGTCGTTCCTCTCTCCTCTGCCTTCGAAGGATTTCTCTTTATTATTCCTGGACTAAGATCTGCAATGACCTTTATAACTCTTCTCGAGTCTCGACTGTTGTTATTACCAGATTGTATAACTGATGTAATATGCTTCGTTGATTATTCAATCCAATTTCTAAGTGGGGCAGATCAACCCGGGGAAAAGTCATATATTTTTCAAAAATGCTAGACCAGGTTCCAAATTTCAGTTCATTCCCCAATATGGTCACCAAAAATGTTGACGCTTGAATCCGTTAGGACCAAAACGACAACCTCACAAGGATGTAAATCCCCCTGTGTTTTTATAGAGGTGTTACACCTCTTTAGATTTTCTTGCGATTTCTACATATTCAAAATGTGGGACTTGATAGAAGTATTTTATAGTAATTAAAGAAGCATATATGTTGTGAGAAAAATAAAAGGAATTTTTCTTCTTCTTTTAAATAAAGTTCATGAGAAAGGACCAGGAATCACACATTTCACACATTTAAAGCAAATAAACAAAATTTCCTCACATCCATCAAAGTTTGAGATAAAGATTTCTGATCACATAAAATAAAAAGAATATGATCCACATGCAAAAGAGAACTTTAACAAAGTGGACACATGGGCAGCTCAAATAAAGATAATGATAGATCAACCTCAAATACTTTATATTATGAAAATATGGTTACAAAGCACAATTGAGATTGTTCCCAAAGTAGTTCTCTTGAAATTTCTAAAAAATATATAGTTTGTTACATATTCTTTGAAATTGTAAATGTGTTTGTCTTAAAGACTGGGATTGGGGCTCCCGCAAACCATAAAACAAATAAATACAAGAAATAAGATTTTAGAAGGAAGACGGTGGGCGGTAGAAGAATCAACAAGACCTGGTAAAAAGAAAGAAAAACGAGTTATCAATCTTCAATTAAACCTTTCTAGTGAAAGAGGTGGAATAACTGGATGAAGGACCTGATAAATAAAAAGAAGGATATGATCAACATAAACTTACTATGATGGTCTCTCCTCTTTTACTTTCCTTTTGATGTCCTTTTATCATTTTCATCAACGGTTATAGGAATTGTCTCAACTGCTTCTTGTCCTTCATTGGTCAGTTTATCAATAGCTTTCTTGAACCATTGTTCGATGTAACTTTTCATTGGTGCCACGTTGATTTCATGCTAGATTTTGATGTTGAATAACTCTCCCTCCAAGTCTCTTAGATCAAGGAAACACCATGTAATGCTTCTTCAATATCCTAATTTTTCATGGAGTAGTCTAGTAGCCAAGTGTCTATGTCGTCCTCATTATATTCAAGTATACCATAGAAATTTTCAATTGACAACCCTCTAAAGATCTCAACTTGCTCATCAAATTGTTGTTTTGTTAGGAACAACGAGTTGAGGATCAACTTGGGATCTTGGAATTCGTTAGTGCTTACAGTTAAGTCTACCTCCGTGATTATTTTGAATAATTATTCTCTCCTTGATATGGCTTGGCTGCATTTTTGAACAATATCATTCTAGTTTTTTTATCTTTTCTTTCCAACACATGTTCAACTGTTTAATCCGGCTTGGAGAAGGAATATCCTCCTCTCTTCTCCTTAGCTCTGTCATGTTTGAAACTTTAACACCGAAGGGTACCACAACATCAAGGTAAAAACCTTCTTCATTTTTTAGGTCGGCCTACAAATACTCATGAAAGGTGTGCACCCTCGATCCAAAAGAAATCATGTTCTTTAAAATTTCCCAAGCTTCTGTGATCAATTCCATTCTTTTCTTGATGTTGTTCTCCACATAACTCCTGGTTTATGTAAGTAAGCTTAAGGATCCTTTTAATTTAGCAGTGAGCGTCGCGGGTCCAACAATTTCCAAAGGGTTGGAAAGGAGTGGAAGAGGCATTAAGGTCTCTTCTAGTTCCTTAATCCTCTCCTTTAACTTTATATTTTCCGCTTCGATAGCACCAATGGAGTCGTCTAATGCATCGTTGGTTTCTCTATGGATTCTCAAAATCTAGGAAGGCCGCATATTTCTTAGGTTAACCTATGAACGATATTTTCCCTTTTTATTCTTCACATCACTCTTCTCAATAATTAATTTCTTAGATTCATTGTCAAGGACAATGCTCTAAAACACAAATGACTCTTCCTCATCAAAGGTCTCATTCTCAATAATTTCCAATGACGGATTCTGGTGGGATGTGCCTCCTAGGTGATCAATGTTAGGAAACATTTTCTCGATGTTAGCCTTGAGCTCCATATATTCAAGGGATAGGTTGTTGATTTCACTTTCGGCACGATGTTCTTCTTCCTCTTGTACAATATTTTTCCTCTTCTTCCTCGGAGGAAGTTTATGCGAGCTTTCAATTTTTCCCTGAGGGGGTTCTTGTCTCCTCCTCTGCCTGAACTACTATTGATAACTTTCCTAGAAGGGTGGGCCACTAGAGCACTACTCCGAGATGTTGTAGTATTAAGAGTAACAGTTGGGGACTGAGCACTCTTCTCGTTGGGACCTTTTCCTTTCTGTTTGTAAAATTTATTTGTACTGAGTATTGTCTCTAAGTCCCAATCATTGAGAGTAGGAGCGACCAAGTTATTATCTTCTTCTTCTCCTAGAACAATATGGATAAATGAATTGTTAAATCCCACTTCTAACTTATGTTCCACAAAAATCTCGTTAGGGTCAAACCCTTTTATCCTTTCAACATACTTGAGATTGAGATTGTGGAAGTGGTTCACAAATTCATCGATTTTGTTCATATATCTGAATACAAAGTCCCCAATTTTCCAAGGAAAGGGTATGAATTGATTTTTTCGTTTCTCATGAAAAAAGTGTAGCCATAAATTATATCTCCTTTCCACCTCTGTAATAAACATTATGTCGAATATATGTCATGGAAGGAAGGAAGGATTTTCCTTAGCACCAAAAAGCCTGATAACATTGTAATCTTCCATTTTCTCCAACGTCCTCTTTTTATCCAGGAATTTACTTGCCTAGGTAGATATTCTGGGGGTATCTTTTCCAAACAATAATCCTTTAAAAACTGAGACAAAGTCATTTAAAATTTCATAAAAATGCAAGGAGGTTTTTATCCTCCACAACGCTTGGTACCAAAAGGTCACTGGGTCAAATTCACAATTCACCTTCTTGCAGATAGTCAATTTATGAAATTGACAACAATGTTCTATGACAAATACCAAATAAGAGGCCATAAAGAATTTCTTATGTTTTTTTTATTGTGACAATTGGGAAGATATTTCAATGGAAATCAGTTTTCCCCAATCGAAGATGGCTTGGTCCTTGAAAGTAAAATATAATATATAAAGAATCATACGGGAAATACTGGCGGTATTTTCTTGGCCGGTCACTCTGGTTAATAACCAAGAAATTTACCGAAAGGGGTTTTTGAACGAGTTGACTTGCAACCTAGTAATATCTTTAGGGATGGTCGTGATATTCTCCAAGAATTCAGGCAAGAGGTCCAGGCCGTTGTCGTGCTTTTTCAAGAAGTCCCTGCAATATTCACCTTTGAAAGTGAGTGTTGGCTCTAGGAGTTTTAGAATTTTACAAAACACTTGAGGTTAAAGAGAGATGGGAGAATGGTATTGAATTTGAATAATCCACTGAATTGGTATATATTTCTCAGCGCACCAGGAAACTAGTTCCTTGCAATCAAAAACCTTAGGAACACAACCTACACGAGAAATTATGAATGTCGAAATTACTTCCTTCTGAGCAGAAGGGGATGAATAGGAAGAATATGCTCTAGACCACTAAAAGTTTTGGTCCGCATGTCCAAAAATGTTCAAAGTGTCTCTGTGCAACTGTTGTTGAGTTGTTGCTACCATAAGTTGACAAGAATGTTCTTTTAATCCAGATAATATTTGAAATGAGCGCTTCAGAGATATAATATATTCTTCTGCAAATCGCGCTTTGATGTGGTTTAATAAGAAATATCCTCGAGCGCTTCACTTATTAATGATGATCTTTATGGAACCTACATGATGATTTATTAGCATTAAGCCATACTAAATGCATATTGGGAAAAGCGCAAAGGTGGCGGGGACGAACGAGAGCAATTGGGATTTGGGATTTTTTTGAACCTGAGAACCCATCGTTGTGAAAGGTCAAAAAATGGATAAGTGTTGTAAAACGGTCAATCAGACTCAATATAGGAGAGAAGAGATACTTAGGAGATCGGGGAGTCCAGTTTTCAAAATGTAGATTGTGGATCTTTTGGGTGCAAAATGTATATCACAAAACATGGGATATGAAAGCTTGAACCCGCCAAACCGAGAACCCATGACTACAGAAATAGTTAAGTATAGAATTATACAGCGGTCGGTCAGACTCATGATATGGGAATAGGAAGTGAGAACCAGCTAGTCCTCCAACCTGTGAACCCACCATTTTTTAAAAACACGACTAAGTATAGTGACTAGAAAGGTTGAATAGAAGGGAGAAAAGAAAAGGGGAATTTGGGTAAGTACAGAAGAGGGAAAAGAAATGGACAAAAGAAGTTGGGAAAATAGAAAAGGGGAGGAAAAATTCGGAAGTGGGAATTGATATCAACAACCCCATATTGTTATCGGATTAATCAGTAAGTGCGGACACAAACAGATCTCCCTAGTTTCACCTCGAAACTAGAACAAAACAAGACATAATATAAAACTTTCCCTAAGTTTTAATTATCAAGCATACTAACTAACCAGAGATAAATGACATACCTTTTAAACATCGTTTCTCCTCGCTAGTGTTAACCTCTCTCCGTTTCAAGGATTATGGGATGTTGAACCTGTAAAAATACACAAGCCATCGGAGTGAAAGTAACAATGTATACTCAACAAAATGTATGTATGTGATCAAGGAGTCATACAGTAAAATAAGACCAATTTTATGGGAAATAAATATATCATTGTATTAAAGATATGAAAAGGAGAATACAATCAATGCCTTGATGTTGTAAGGTCCCTTCCAACAGTTCCTTGCTTCCCACACACTTCTGCTACACGGATTCTGAGATCAACAATCTATCTTGACAAAGCAAAGATCAAAGCCAACATACAAGCTCCAAAACTCAAGAACTTTCCAGCTAATCAAGCTCTAACCAACTTTCCCAAGCTAACTTTTCCCATGAGAACTCTTCTCCCTTTATAAGTTGAAGAGGACAGGGTGAGGAGGTTAGGATGATCCCATGAGATCAGGGATGCGACTCAGATCCAAACTGATCGGAGGCCAACTCACCATCGAAGCTTAAATTCTAGAAATTTCAAGAAATTCCTCTTTTTCCTTCGTACGAAAATCATCGCACCCTTAAAACTGAGAAAACTGTGATGACGTCACATGACATTGTGGTTCAAACTGCGACAATCCTAGATCATCGCACCCTTAACACTAAGCAAGGTGTGACGGTTCCTTTTTCTAAGGTTTTTGACAAAGGAAAAGTATAATTCCATCTTTCTGGGAAAATGTATCTTCATTCTTCTTCAAGGATTCAGGCCATTGATCCTTCTCAAGAAAAAGGATAGGTTTACATCATTAATGGTCATAGGTGTGACAAAAATAATGTGTAATAGAGAGCCCCCCAAAGTATGAAGTTAGAACAGAGATGAAGTTAGAACAGAGTGATAGCTGAAATACTTTGTCAAGTGTGTGTAGGGAACAAGGAACAACCTGCCAACAAACAAGGAAATATAGTATAATAATATATCATCACTGAGGTAGGCATTCCTATAATCAGAATACAAATGACTCAAAGCATAAATGCCGACATGAAAAGATCTATGTCAAGTAATATAGATCATGGACACCAAACATACACTGTGGATCCATGCCATTATGACTCAAATCTGAACATAGACACCAAAAATACACTGTGGATCTATGCATTAAAGACTCAAATTTGAACATAGCCATGAGACATACACTGTGGATCTATGCAACGGTACAATCTGAATATACTCCAACACAACCTGAATCTGTCAAAAAAGATTTAGGGTCTTCATCTCCACCACTCTATAGTACGAATCTAACCATGTGAATACATGTGCTGAAGTTGAACATGGTAGAAACCACTTCATCATTAATGAATATCGTTAACAAGTGTGAGGGAAATCACCATTAATGTCAATGATTCCTAAGGTACTCTAGTACAATCCAACGAATGTGAATTAATGAGATGAAGTCGAACACTCGGTGGAATCTCCCGATCAGGGGTCAACAATGAAAACCCACTGTCAAAAGCGAGGAAACCTACCATTGAGGCATGCAAGTTCCAAGGTACCAATTAGTTTCAAAGTCTAATTCTTGTATGATGAGTTGAAGTCGACAGGAAAAGACTCGTCATAGGAGGGCCTTAATGTATCCTCCATCAATGACACGAAATGGGTAACAAGATTTAAAGTAGATCAAAGTAACCAGTGACTCAGGACTGACTTAGGGATAGCTGATGCAATAGAAGGCTTAAGGACTGTAGAAATGGTCGACGCAATAGAAGGCTTTCCAGGTTGAACTTCTCTTTGAAAATATTGATGACACGACAATTGTCTTGGCAACACTGACTCAACAACAGGGATCATGGACCAAAAAGTAATCTTATAAAGGAGTATGATCAAGAGACAAGCGAATTTTCCAGCCTAGACACAAAGCGAGTGAAAGGGTGTCATGTTTAAAAAGTGACTCTTCCATAGAATACAGTTTTAGATACATTTGTTTCCCAATTTCCCTCCACCATTTCTGGCGAGTACCTCTTTATTTTTACACAAGCTTGAGGAGGATAACATATGCTTGAACTATAAGCTCATCCTTCGAATGAGTCCCTCGGAGTATGTTTAACAAACCCTAGGAAGGAGTGGTTCAGTCCCATATGGGCCTTTTGATGTTTGTTTAATGAGTCCAAGGAAATAAAACTCAGGGGTTTTTCATTTTTAGAGTGTCTGAAAAATACTTAAAGAAAACTCCAAAATGTCCTTTTTTGTAAAATATTCTGACGAGACCGAAAAAGAGATAAACTACCGCTCAACAGACGTTTCCTTCAAATACTTTAAGGAGTGTGAAAAGAACAAGATTGCTCAACAATCTTTTCATGTTTAGAGAGTCTGAAAAGAGCTTAAAGGGAACTCCAGGGGGTTCCTTTTTCGCATAACCTTTACGAGTCCAAAAAAGTGATAAAAGTATACTCAGTTACATTCTCATTGATTTACGAGCATGAGAAAGAACAAAGACTAAGCTCGGGATTGTTTTCATTTTTACGCAAGCTTAAAACAAAAAAAAACTATGCTTAGGATAGATTTTATTTTTTCACAAGCTTAAAACTAAACAAAACTATGCTTGGACCTGGTTTCATTTTAACACAAGCTTGAACCAGAGGAAACTATGCTTGAGGTAGGTGGTTTCATTTTTACACAAGCTTGAACCAGAGAAAACTATGCTTGTGAATTCCCAACGCAGAATCCAGGGCTGGTTGGTACTTAGCCCCCAGCTTAAGAATCTAGAGGCTTAACTTCAACATGAAGTCTAGAGGTTGTAAGAATTGCCCCCTAAGCTTCGGTTCATCCAACAACATAGGAGGATGAAAAGACGCTTCCAATACTATACGTAACGAAGTTCTTGACTCAATCGAAGAGGGGGAAAATATATTTCATTTTTTAACGAGCTTGACACATGAACAAGAACTATGCTCGTGAATCAAGGTTCAATCCTAGACCTATGTTTCATTTTTTAATGATGTGGCTACAGAGAGGTGAAAACTATACTCACAACTGGTTTCATTTTTTAGCGAGCTTGAAATCAGAAAACCATGCTCAACACTCTTCTTGATCATGGCTTCCAACAAGACAACACTCTAGAAGGAAACCATATCAAGGGACAAAACTCAGACATGGCTTCCAAGATATCTTCACTAGATAGAAGAACAATTCTCGAGAAGGAAACCATGTCGAGGGATGCGACAGGGGTAAGGAGATCAAGCTCTAAAGACCCTATCGAAGAGATAACCATGTCCACTACCAGATCCAAGTCATAAGAGATTGAGCTGACAATGAGAGGCTCATCTTCATCGGCAGCTGAAGGCATGGGAGACAATGCCACATAATTGACCTGTTGCGGGGGTGAAACCATGTGCATATAAGAACCGTTTAGGGAGGTCATTAAGTTGATGGTCAATTCAGGACCAACGAATGAAAGTTGATCAATAGTCACAATTCTTCCATCATGAGAGAAAGGTATCACATGAAAAAGAGTGGAAACAATAGATTTCATGGCATAGACATAATATCGCCCAAGGAGTAAATTGAAATCCAAGGGTTCTTAGACTACCATGACATCAATAAAGACATTTTTCCCTCCCAAAGTTACAAGAAACTGAGGAACGATCCTTAAAGGGTGATTGGTTCTTCTGTTAAAAGCTAATAGATTTTGTGTAACTGACACAAGTTGAGGATAACCCAAAGCTTGCCAAGCAATAGAGGAAAAAATACTAACGGATGCACATTCAACTATCAACATCTGAGGAACCTCTTGACCACAAACCTGTACTGTAATCTTGAAAGGAATGTGAGAGGAAAGACGAGGGCCAGTTAGCACACCCCAATCAAAAAGGATGAACTCATTACTTGGAGGGGGTTCCACGAAAGAAGGCGAAATGCCCTCCAGCACGATAGTGTCTGTATCAATAAGAAAAACTTGACCAACATCAGGTTTACTCTCTAGTGGGAGAGTAGGATCAACCAATGACGAGATTAGATCGACCACTTGGGTTTCATTCTCCAAGGGGAGAATGGGGTCAACGAGTGGAAAGGGATCGACCGCTTGGGTTGCACTCTCCAATGGGAGAATGGGATCAACCGAGGATGGGATCGGATTGACCAATTTTTCAACTGGTTCAACTAAGGACATGACTAGATTGACTACCTGATCGACCGGACTGATAGATGAAGGGATCAGATTGATCATTCCATCAATTACAGGTGGGTTGAGAGTAAGCTTGCGATAAGCAGCTGGAAGTTGAGGTTGGGAAATAGTCATGTCTTCTAGTAATTTTGAGGCTTCGTCCATACAAGGGAAAAGGTGAGTTTGATGAATCCCTATGCATAACATACATGGGAACTTGACTCGACTTTTCTTCTTCCCAACGGTATCCTAACTAGTTGACGAGAGGTTATCAGCATATTGTTCAGAGGCTAACAACACGGGTTGGTGGGGGTCTGTAGACCATGCTTCTATAACCTTGGATAGACCAGTGAAATCCTTAAGAAGATGGATACCCTTACAAAGCCTACAAGGGTACTTGGGCTTACGTGTTTGGGTTGTCTTGGGATCAACACTCCTAGCATGATCATCAATAACTAGTTGGTTTCCAACATGTCTGACAGTGGTTGGAAGTTTGGACCCTTTCTCATTTTTAATATTCTTAATCTTCCTTTTCTTCTTCTTCGTATCCACCAGGTTACTAGCTTTAGAGCTTTCACTCGACAAATAAGATGTAACGGAATAAGACCTTGCAAGTGAAGAAGGCGAAGGATATCTTACTAGTGAAGAAGGTGAAGGATTAACATGAGGTTGATGTTCTTGGGGGGAAGTGCTTACAACCGAAGCACTAGATGCATTCGAGATTACCTAAGTGGAAAATAACCATACCGGCAATCCAATTGTGAGACATGGAAGGCTCAAAGTAGCGATGTAAGGAGGACCAACGTTTCTGTAAGAAGGAAAAACAAACGCCATTAAACACAGATCCATTAAACCAAGGAGGTTCCTTCATTGGTCATTCCAGGAACTAACGCCATTAAACACAGATCCAACCTAGAGTCTGCTAGGGAAAACAAACAACACACGCTAAAAATATAGGAAGCAAACAAGAAAACAAAACCTTCTTATAATGAATGCACTAGTTGGTGATGAAATCCAACGTCGAGGGAACAATGTAAGAAAGGGCTGAGATAGAGCGGGTGGAAAAGTTACGTTGACAACCTGCTTAACGGACTTATGCCTTGGTGCAAGCTCCCACACATAATCATGGGTATACCCTTCAAGGAGCTATATGTAATGTATCTTACAAGATCATGGAAAAAATGCTTGCCAACATGATTAAACCTCTTTTAAGTCGACTCATTCTCTCAAATCAAGGTAGCTTTGTGGAAAAAAGAAAAACATGAGATAGTATTATTCTAGTATAGGAGGCCATTCATTCGAGCAACATTTGAGGGAAAAAAGAAAAACATGAGATAGTATTATTCTAGTATAGGAGGCCATTCATTCGAGCAACATTTGAGGGAAAAAAGGTATGATTGTTAAAATATAGATGGCTAATGCTTTTGGTATGGTCAAGCATAGCTTTATTAACATAGTTTTGAAGAAATTTGGATCCGATCAGAATTTCATAACCTGGATAGGCTCTTGTATCAACAATCCATGGATATCCCCCCTAATTAATTGTCATCCAAAAAATTTATTTAAAGCTTCTCGAGGCCCATGCCAATGTTTTCATCTCTCCCCTCCACTCTATGTACTAATGGTTGAAGCACTAAATAGAAGATTAGAATGGGAAAAAAACTCAAGTGCAATTCCTGGTCTCCAGATTGTCAGAGGATTAAAAAGAATTAATCATTCACAATTTGTTGATGACGCGTTGCTTTTTGGAGGTGCATAAAGAGTTATAGCTTGCAGATTCAAATCCATTTTGGATTAGTTAACTCAAGTATTCGGTGGGATAATCAATAAGAACAAAATCCAGTTGTATGTCTGGAACATTAGTGCTCATTCCTTAATGGGTATAGCCAATGTATTTCAATTCTCATTCAAAACGAACTCAAAATCTCTCAAATATTTGGGAATGTCGATCTATCTGAAATCACTTCTTGGGGATCTTGGAAAATCATTCTTTAGACAATTAAATAGAAGTTTGAAATATATGGGGAGCCATTTGGCTGAATTCGTAAGACATGTTGGTTTTGGTCAAATATGTTCTTTCTTCTCTTCCTATCTTCCAATTCTCCTCATTATTAGCTTTTGTTGGTATTAAAAATGCATTAGCACATGTTGTTCACAAATTTCTTTGGCAAGGAGGAAAATCAAATTCAAAATGATTTCACTTGGTGAATTGTTTTTTAGTAAGGTCCCCTAGAGAGCACGATCGGATTGGAATTCGAGATCCTTGGATGGTGAATATTTCTCTTGGGTCCAAAATTTTGTGGTGATTGGTGACAAGAGATTGTGATTGGTGGAAATCAACCCTTCTTAAGAAATGTTTCCCTGGGTATCGATGACTTTGTCTAGGTCACCCTCTAATTAGGTAGATGGGTTTGCCTATTTGGAAGCTATTCTGGGCCTCCCTTCCTACTTTGCAAAGCTCTTTGACTTGGATACCAGGAAATGGAAGAAATGTCCACACTTGGAAGGATAGTATACTGGGAAATCCTCCTTTAATTCAGGATCCATCTTTTCTTCCTCTCAGAAGCTGGTTGGAGAACTCAAATAAGTCCACTATGTTTGACATTTCCAGGTGGGGATCCAAT
>ML819423.1:0-15602 GCA_009831015.1 Picea engelmannii
AAATCAATCTTTGAAAATACCGTTGCTCCTTTCATCTGATTGAAGAGGTCATCTATTCATGGCATTTTGTACCTATTTTTCACTGTAGCACAGTTCAAGTCCCTGTAGTCTATACACAGTCGTAAGGATCCATCCTTTTTCTTTACAAAAATTTCTGGTGCGCCCCAAGGTGAGACACTGGGCCTTATTAGCCCTAAGTCCAGTAACTCTTTCAACTGCATTTGCAATTCACAAAGTTCCGACGCTATCATCTGATACAGAGTCTTGGAGATTGGTTCTGCACCAAGTTTTAGCTCAATAGTAAAATCAATCTCCCTCTCAAGAGGTAACCCTGGTAACTCGTTCGGAAAAACATCCTTAAATTCTGATAATACCGGGTACTGATCCAATGAGGGTCCCTTCCTTTCATTCACTGCTTCCACTACATAAAATCAACACCCTTGTCTCAAGCATCGCTTAACCTTTATAGTTGATATAAAGTGTAGTGACACTTTTCTCTGTACACCCTGGATCTCTATTGGTCTTCCTTCATCGTCGACACAAAGCACCCTCTTTGCGAAACAATATACCAAAGCTCAGTGAGCTACTAACCAATCCATTCCAATGATTAGGTCATATGCCCTGAGAGCAGTGATGTATACCTTCAACCTGATAGTACATACTCCCAGGTCTACTATTCAATTATCGACAGTAGGTCCTACTGCTTGTTTTTCCCCCGAAGCCATCTCGAATTGTTTAAAGTCATCGTCCTCATAGGCTGCCAACCCACTCTTTTCTAATGCAGATGGTGAAATGAAACTATCTGTCGCACCAGAATCAAACAAAATCTTAACATTGATATGATTTAGCGTACCTTATGACTCCACCACCGTGGATTGATGTTCGCCCTGGCGGTTATTAACCGCTGGGTAAATCTGGTGGCTGTTACTTGATCTCCCCATCGGTGGCTTTCCTTCTCTATGAACAAACCCTGATTGTAACTCTGGGCAGTCACGCTGGTAATGGGGTCCTCCACACCCCCAACAGGTAACACGAGATTGAACCTGTGCAATGTTATGTGACTGTCTCTGAAATGAATTCCTTCCCCTGGAACCCCTGCCCCTACTAGTTGTTCCCTGAGATGGTCGTGGACCTGTCTGCATTGTTGGCAATGAATGAGATGTTGCACTCGCTGCCATTGAAATCCCTGTGGCTACTATCCTTGGCATGACTCTGTTACCATATGTTGGTGGCCTTGAGCACCCTTCCCTAGGAAATGTCCTTGGGGCGTTCCCTACGAATCCAGGACGATGCAGAAAGGTCGGTCTTGTACCCCCGGTTAAGTTCATGTGTTCCTTTGCATAACGCGCATTTTCCACTGCTTCCGCTACTGAAGATGGTTTCCACATCTACACCATAGCTCTTATCTTAGGGTTCAATCCATAGATGAAGCACTCTGCCTGTCATTGGTCATTATCCATGTACGAAACATATTTGACCAGTTCCATAAATCTGATCTCATATTCTTCTACAGTTCTGTTTCCCTGTACTAAGGCATGAAATGCCCCTACCTATTGTTCCTCGTAGTATGATGGTAGATATTTCCTTCAGAACCTCTCCTCGAAAAGTTCCCAAGATACTATGTCTGGGGTAAGGTGCAGTTGTCTTTCCAGGTTGCCCCACCAGTTCAAGGAGCTATCTCTTAACTAAAAAATTGCGATCTTTGCCTTTGAGTTGGATGCATAGTCCCTTAAGGAAAAACACCTTGTCATGCCTTCCAACCATGCTTCCACACATTCACTGTCGCAACCCGTGGAAAACTATGGAAGTTTGATCTTTTGCAATTCTCACGTGATGTCTTCGGGTGGAGGTCCTCCCCCTAAATCCCTTGACGCTTTTGGATTACCCATTCTAGACAGTAGGGGTTCCACTTCATTCCCTGCCGGTTGTCGCCCCTTTAAAGTCTCATTAATGGCTTCCAACGAGCGCATTATGAGAGCTAGTTTGGGCGATGGTGGTGGTGGCACTGGCGGTGTTGGCGGTGCTTGCGACGATGTTCCCCTGCCTCGACTCCCTCGAGTCTTGACCATCCTGTATGCTTTAACCTGCATCAACCAAGTTGTCAAGGTGAGTTCAAGGATGTTTCAAATTGGTGCTACTCAAACTAGAAACTGGGTTAGGTGTAAGTTTTATTTACTTCTCTGTAAATAGACATTACTCCTTTAGGGGATTGGCTAGGTTAGGATTAGGATTAAGTGTCTAAGCTTGATTTCTTCGCCTCTATAAAAAAAAACTATTGGTTCCCTTTCCCTGTAGCTACGCTAGCCTTGCGCCATACTCGCCAATTCCTATGCTTACTCTCCTAGTGCATATGCTGCCTCCTTCCCGCTTGTCCTAGTCTAAGTCCTTCTAAATTTTCGCTTATAACTAAATATCCTCCGATGCTTGACCCGTGAGCTTTTCACTGGTGCCTAGTGTTGGCGTTGTTGAATGATGCATTTGAGATTTAGCGTTGAATTTGACTGATGGAATGGAGTGGAGGGACTTGGTGCTTGGCTTGATTGAATCGCCGTTTTTTTTTTCTTTTTTTTTTTTGTTTTGTAGTGCACGCCCTTTGAGCCCGTTTGTGAGATCCTCCACTCTGTGTCTTGATTCCTGGCACTTGGGCGCTCGATCGTGGTTAACTCGTGTTGTATTGCAAGTTCTTAGCTTGGTGTTTTTAGTTAAAGTGATTAATCAGTTTGAAATCTAGCATGAATCATCAATTTTAAATATAATTAATTAATTAATCATAATAGTTAAAACTATAGTTGAATTATATTTTAAAATTTAAAACAAAACATAACTAAAAAATATATATATATTTTTTAATTAAACTATATAGTTGAATTAATTTAAGAAATGTTGCATGGTGTAATGGTTGGCACGTATGTGTGGGGCCTTTGACTTGTTTAGAGGTCATGAGTTTGACTCTTGGGGAGTTGAATAAACTTTTATACTATATTTAAATTATATGTAAAATTATTAAATTTTATTATTATTATAATTTAAATTATATTTAAATTTAAACTAAAATAATTTAAACCATTATTCGAATTATACGACATTAAGATTTAACCCTAAAAAAATAATAATAAAAAATAAACAACAACAAAAAAAATAAACAATTTTTTTTTAACCTGGGCAGTGGGTCCTCACATGAGGCCCACGTGCCCCTCCCAAACCTATGCTCATTCCCAACCCTACACGTCTCTTAATCAAACCCTAAGATTTCTTCAAACCTAACACTCCTTCATCGTTGCCTATCTCTCTAAGCAATTGCGCCCTCGGCTTCTCCCTCTCTGCTACAGTGGCAGAGCCCTTGTAATGGTCGTGGGCTACAACTATGCCCTCACGAGCTCCTCATTCTTGGTTCGGTACCTAGCGCACCAGTTATTGGTCTTGGCTGACTTGTGCAGTGGAAGAGTTTTCTTTCTCGTGAGTTTGGGTTTTGGGCACTAGCGTGCTTGGCACTTTAGGCACTAGGCTTTTTATTTGTTGGACATTGAGAGTCTAGAACGAGTTTATATTGTAGTCTGGGCTAGTTCTCTAGCATGACAGTGCCTTTGGTAGCTTGTCTGAAGGAATTTACGGTGGATGTTGAGTTATTTTCCCACAATCTGAGTCATTTGTTGGTAAAAGAGGTAGTCCCAAAGCCTGGCCGGATTTCTTGAAGCAAAAAGGAGGGCAATTCCATTGGGGACGAAATCCAATCACATCTGGACAATGCATCTCATTTGTGGATCGAGTTACTGTTTTGAGGAGCTGAAATATCAACTTTGTTGGGTGCCTCCTTCATTCTGGGCACATTACTTCTCTTCTGGGCACACTTGTTTAAATATTGGGCTCTTATTCTTATTGTTGGGGGATATTATCTCACTGCTGGACGTTTGGTTAATTTCTGAGAGCCATTCCACCATTGCTGGGCGTTTTTCTCTTGTTGGGGTGCCATAATAATAATCCAGAAGGCTATTCCTTCATTGCTGGGTGCTATTCCTCCTGGTGGGCACATTTGTTCTTGCTAGGAATTATCTCTGGGTGCCTTCCTCACTTTGTTGGGCACTTTCCTCTACTTCTGGGCGCTACAAACATTGTTAAGGTACAAGAATGTTGATTTTTATATCCCTATAAACCTATAGTCATCAGCTAGATAAATTGCAAAGCAAATCAATTGTGCCTGTATCTATTGGAGTTGGTGCAACAACCTCAAGCTTGGGAGGAAACACCCAACTATCCTGGCCAAGGATGATGCCTTCTGATGCTCAAAAGTATACTAAAGTTTTCTCCGAGGTGGACACTGACATGGATGGTAAAATCACCGGTGAACAAGCTCGTGATATTCTTCTGAGTTGGCGGCTTCCAAGAGGTATTGAAGAAGATAAATGAAAATATAGAGTTGATGATTATTTCAATGTCATTTTGACTAAGTGTTGGATTTAAACTAAATTGTTATGCAAGTTTATTCACAATCTTCATGGTTGCTGGCTTATTAAAATTGCATTTTAATGAACATTTTTGAAGGCTGATTTAGACGTGTTGGTCGCAACATGAAGCTTTTCAAAAATGTTCTCAATTTTTTTATGAAAGAATAAATTAGTTGGCCTATAAATTCCTTTATGCTCATTTTAATTGTGTTTTATGATCTTTCAATCAACGATGTTATCATAATAGATAGCCATTAGATTTTTGGTTGCATCATTTGAGGATTGAATTCCATGTTATCATTGACGTGTCTGTAAAGAAAATCTGTCTTTAATGGAGAATTTGAAGGAAATGTTTGTCTGACATCACCACCACACTATCCTGACTGTAATTGATGGTGTTCTTTTGGGTGCATCATGAAAACGCTGGCTGGTACAGGCAGGTTGTCACCGTCACCACCTCGACAATGCTTCTCCGTCTCGTACACCATTGCTTCAGAGTCCCTAGTGCTACATTGTCTCCTCCTACACTGTCTCAGACTCCAGTGCTACAATGGAGTTGTTGCCATTGTTGCCATCTACAGGTGCATGTTATTCTCCACATAGTCATCTTCATGTCTCGATGCCTCTTTCTTAGGTGAAAGACCCTCCTATTGCTGGATCCACTTTTAACTTATTAATGAGGGTGATGGCTTCCGAGACAGGTAAGGCGAGAAACCTTGAGGTTACATGTGATATTTACCCAATTGCTCTTATCTTGAATCTGATGATTTACTCTTTGGCAACCGTGTCAGTCTAGATCTGCTTAAAATGGCAAGTGCAGAGAGTATAATTTCCAACATTTTGTTGTTGCATGCATCTGACCTGGATGGCTTTCACCTTAATGTCTTTCATTCGCAGGCTTCCAGAATTTAAATTCTGGTTTCTTCACATTTCCAGGTCGTTTTCTTTTCTTTTGGAGGAAGAATTATATATATATATATATATTATTATTATTATTATTTATTGTTTAATTGCAGTTTAATAACAATTTAGTATTCTTCATATTTTAAATTTATTGCAGTTTAACTTTATAATTTTTTTAATGACTAAATGACTTGGGAATATAAAGTTAAAACTAAAAGGAAGGAAGCTTCAATTTCAGTTTAATTTTTCCCTGTACAATATAGTTACTGGGTTAATCTACAGGAAGCTTATTATTTATTTTTATTTTTATTTTTATAATACAAATTGTTTTTATATATATATCTGTATATATATAATAATAATAAAATTTGTGTGCTTGTCTTGCAGGTTAGGTGGAGCTGGAGCTCGGGTTTTCATCAATTAAGGGTTTCAGGGTTTCACCATAGCTAAATAAAAGTGTTTAAATTCTGGGTGGGTAGGTAGGCCCTTGGCTCCAGATTTTGAACCACGGCTCTAATACCATGTGTAATAACCGTATTAATTTAACATCAATTAATTCCACAAACAAAACAATAACTTCTACTTGATTTCAGAAACTCAGTAATTTCTTATAAATTCAGCACATACGCATATAAATTTATCAACGAATAATAAAATTCATAACAGAATAAAACAATTTTACCATAATAATTTCATAATGGAATAAAACAATTTTACCTCTTCCTGATGCTAGTTTCTCTGTCGACCCGGTTGTCCATCCCGCTTCTTTGTTGTTGCCTAATGCGCTGACCAACTCTGCCCAAACCTTGTTTCCACCCTGCCAACTAGGACAACTTCCTAGCTCCTAGATACCATATGGATATCCTGCCCCCCGTGCCCAAAACCCCCAACAAACCGGTGCCCCCTGTACTAATCCTTTGCCCAACTCCCCCAACTCAAACTTTCTCTAGAAAATTCCCAAATCCAAAAGAGCCCTCCCCCCAAAATCCAAGTCGAATGATAATCCCCTCTTCCGTAAACCCTCTTCCGCTCATATCCCCCCTTCACCGCCCTTTCTCCTCATTTATTTCTTTACCTACACATTTATTACCTTATCCACCTAGTTAATGCCCCTTATCCACTTATTAATGTTCCTTATCCATTTATTAATGCTCCTTATCCCCTCTTCCGTAAACCCTTAATTTAAACAATATAATTTATTAACCCTCTTAATTTAATACCCATGTCAATGAATGTAACAGGTAATTAATTAATCAATTAATTAATCAAATTATAAGCATTAATTAACTAATAAATATTTAATTAGTATCATTATACCAATCTTTGTTTAATTAATAATATGTTAGAAAAATTAATTACTTAATAATTTTTTTACTTAATAATCCCTAAACATATATTCTACTAAGGTTGTTACAATTTTGCATTAGAAATGCAAAAGGAATTTGAGATGTGTATCCTTGGTGAATTGTCAGTCTTTCTTGGTTTACATATTTCCCAATTTGACGAAGGCATATTCATTTCACTAACCAAGTATATCAAGTAAATGTTGATGAAGTCCAGGATTGAATATTTTGAACCATTCAACACACCCATGGTCATAGGATGTAAATTAAGGAAAGATGATGACTCTCTAGAAGAAAATCAAACATTATATAGGTCAATTATTGGCATCTTACTATATCTGATGACATCAAGGCTGGAAATTGTGCAAGAAGTAGGATTTGTTGCATGGTTTCAAGATACACCAAAAGAAACTCATGTGGAAGTAGTGAAAATAATATTCAAATATCTAAAGGAGACCTTGAATTTTGGCTTGTGATACTCAAGAGGTGAATATTTTACTCTATACAGATGTGAATTGGGTAGGAAGTGTTCATGATAGGAAAAGTACAAGTGGATGAGTATTCTTTATAGGAAATATTCTAGTGTCCCGGTTGAGCAAGAAACATTCATCAATTTCTCATCCATAATATAGTTCAAGTATATAGCAACATGCACACAAGTTATTTGGATTAAATAGTCATTGAAAGATATTAAGGTAGAATATGATCATCTAATATCAATAATTTGTGACAACAAAAGTGAAATAAATATTTCAAAGAATCCTTCTATGCACTCAAAAACAAAAAGTTTTCCAATCAAGTATCACTTATTAAGAGAACAAGTAGAAGAACATAATTTCAAGTTGGAATATATTGCCACCAAAGAACAAATCACAAATATTTTCACAAAATCCCTTCCCAAAGAGACATTTGAATATCTCAGAACAACATTGGGAGTAATATCCATCTCATCACTAAGCCCTTAAGGAGAAGCACAAGCTGAGAGGGAGAATCCATTTTCCAAATTGACATATAAAAACATAAAGTATTGAGAGAAAGTGCGTGTGTGGAAAACGGATGAGAAAATATTGAATAACATTCCAAAAGGGAAGAGTTGTGAAATCAATTTTAGGTCAACTTGGCATTTTCGTGATAACTTATGTGATGGGACATTTCAGAGACTAAAATTTTAAAGATGTGGAGGAGAGATATAGGTGTACATGTGGTAAAAATTCCATATTATGATTAGTTACACTTGTAGAGATATGCCCTATTGAAATTAGGGTTATTGAATGCTCCTAAAATCCATTTCAAATAGGTCAGTTATGAACATTTAGTATAATTGATTTTATAGGACGTTTCAAACATTACAATTTTGAAGATATGGCAGGATGATCGTGGTGTATATTTACTAAAAGTTTCAAATGTGGTTTCACTAGACTTTTGGAGATATACCCTATGGATGTTAGGTTTTCTGAATGGTCCTAAGATTAGTTTCAAACATGCATGTTTGGAATTTTCACTATAACATTTTTTTGTGACTTTTGGGATTGTGAAATTTCCATATAACATCAAAGACATATAGAAGTAGCTCAGGTAAAAATTTCATATGTGTTTTCACTATATTTTTTGAGATATGCATTGTGGAAGTTAGGGTTTCTATATGGTCCTCAGATAAATTTCAAATAAGTCAATCTAACATTTTCACTATAACTATTTTTATGGGACTTTGTGGACTATGGAATTTTCAAGGATCTAAGGGGACATATAGAAGTAACTCGGGTAGTTAGAATAAGATTTGCAAAATTGGATACATGGAATGTTGTACAAATTATTTCTTGGGAAGAGGCCTAAAACAAAAATCTTTGCGAAATTTACCATTTGTAAATTCAAACTTTGGTTAGAATCGGTAAGGGCAGAAGTAGTGAGAATAACTAGTGATGTAAAAGTAGTGAATAGACCTGGTGAAGGAAGAAGTACGAAGCATACTCGATGAAGGTTGGTGTAGTTCACACAAATATATTGATGTCTCTTACTAAGTTGGTGATTAGTTGTGGGGATTGGTGTCTCTAGTATATTTTTGTCTACATAGATCTGTAAGAGTAGGTTGGTGCCACTCAAGAAAAGAGATTTGTGTCTCTTGCTAAGTTGGTTCTTAGTAGTGGGAATTGGTGTCTCTAGTAGATTGGTTTCTACAAATATATATAAGAGTAGCTTGGTGCCTATCAGGATTTTTACCAGTGGAGATTGGTGTCTCTCCAGTAGGTTGGTTCCTACAAAGAGTTATAAGGATAATTTTTGTGGTTTTCTCCCGAAAGGATTTCCATGTAAATCTTGTGTTCCATGTTTTGCAGTTAATAGATATCATATGTGATTTTTTTCTTATGGTTTATGCATGTTTGAATTTTTTTAAATGTTTCTTATACCAATTCACCCCCCCTCTCCTCACTATAAGTGTCTGCTCAATAGTATTTATCATTACCCAATAGCCATCTAGGTGGTATGGTTTTGAATTCCTCAACCATCAATTGTGTTAAGGTTTTTGACCTTATATAATCTTCTTGAAATGGCATATGTTGCTAGCCCCATATGTTTGAGTAATGGAGGATTACGTGGAATCCCATTGTACCATTGTGGTGAACATTATATGTCAAATTTGTTAAGGTATAATGTTTTCATATGATCTCCCATTGACACGATTCTCACAACGTTGGAAAGGTCTCAATGTATAGAGTAGCATCAAGGGGTATGAGATAAATATAGGAATTTTTTTAGCCAAAAACACGTCAATTGATGCCTCAAAATGGATTTGGAAGGTTTCAAACCCCAATTTTCCAAAATGGGACCCACCATTAAAATGAATCTGCAAGATGATTCCTCTATTGTTTCCACATTGGAAGCATCAAGATAGATGAAAAAAATATAATGATCCAATCTAAATCATACATCTCCATTTAGAGAGGCTTTTGGTCTCTAAAATATTTATTGAATGGGGTGAAAACAAATTTCCTCTACCTTCTCCCTAGAGTACCACTTTGGCTTTCCTAGAAGTCATCCTTTCAACCCAATCTAACAAAGGTCATGCCTCCATTGTCTTGTAGTTATGGATCGCTTATGCAAAACCGTTTCCTCACCCAGCTCTACTTGAGCACATGGTGCTAAGTCCTCTATGAAAGGTAGGACCTTATCCTCCTTCTAATACCACATGAAAGTCTTGTAGACTTTTATAATCTCCACATTCACTACTGAGTAAATGTGCATGTATGGGTGTATATTGACTCTTTATATGTTATCTACCACCTTCCCCAATATCTCAAAAGGTCCATAGTACATATCCTTGATATTATTACTAGGACCCTGTAGTATTTCCTTCTTTAGTTGTAACCAAAACCTATCTCCCACTTTGAATGGATTCTCGATTCTTTGTTGATCATGTCTAACCTTGTATTTTTCTTGTGACTTCTTAAGTGTCTCATGTTCTTGCAAATGGATTTGCATAATATTCTCAACTTTGTTTTTCTCTCAATGCATATCCTTTGAGGTCCTCCCTCACTCCTCCTTGTTATCCATATACAACATCCAAGCGTGAAGGTGTCAAATATCAAAAGAACATTTCAAAAGGTGACCTACTAGTGGAAGTGTGGACTAATTTATTATTAGAGTCTTGTATGTAGATCATATTTTTACCCTAGGTATTCAGATGCTTCTGATTGTAACCCCTCAAAAGTTTCACCAAAGTCCTATTGAATACTTATGTCTTTCCATCTATCCCATCTTTCTATGGATGGAATGTTCTATATCTCTTCAACTTAGTGTCCATCTTCTCCCGCAATGTGGTATCCCTATATGCGATTATGCTCCTTGATATCCCAAAGTTCACACACACTTGTTCAAAGAAAATGTTTGTTACTTCTGGTCCTTCGATGGTATTTTTATAATGTATGAGAATGTACATCTTGTTGAACATGTCAAGTACCACAAATAGATAATTATGTCCCTCTCTGTTATTGGTAAAACTCCCATAAAATCCATGGAAATGGTTGTTGGAAGTATTCCAAACATCTTATTCCCTAACACATAGTTTGTGGTTGTTAGCAAATATTTAACAGACAACGAATGGCATAAGTACAGGAAGAATGTACAGAGAACTATTGGCATGTTTTATAGGCAGCGTATACTTGTCATTGACGGCAAGTACAATAGTGATGATGGCTTGAGTACAACAACGATGATCAGCAGTGCAGTGATAATCGAGGAAGAGCAACAACCGTGTTCGTTGGATCTCTTCCAGAATTCCCGTTGTCCGTCAGATTTGAATAAGAGCATGCTGAAGAAGTAGGCCCGTAAGGTTTGAGAAGAATTTCTGTTCGTTGGATCCCCTTCAAATTCCTGATAGAACGAGGGTCATCAGATCTAAACGTAGACAAGAAGAGCGCACTGAAGAGGATGACAGATCTCAGATGTTAGATCCAAGCGCACGACCCGACCATCGTTGGATCAAGGAGAACCTGCACGCTCTTTAAAGTACAAGGAGAAGTGGGTGTACAAAATTCCGAAAGAAGGAGGACCGTCCATTTACAGGTAGAACACGTGGGGATAGATCGTCAGTTCACTAACTGGAGAGTCAAAGGAACGATGTTCCCTAACCTCTCGAAATTGCGATATCCGAAATCACGATTTAATCTCAGCCGTCAGATCAAGATCAGATCTGGACCGTTGATTCAACTCCATATCGGAGTTTCACGAATCGTGAGATGAAGAGACAAGAAAGAATGCAACAAGAATTGCGAAATTGCGATTCAATCGTAGCCGTTGAATCAAGATCAGATCTGGACTGTTGATCCAACTCCATATCGTAGTTTCGCGAATCACGACATGGAGAGACAAGAAACAATGCAACAAGAATTGCGAAATCGTGATTTAATCGTAGCCATTAGATCAAGATGTGATCTGGACCGTTGATCCGACTTCTTTACGGAGTTTCGTGGATCGAGATTTGTAAGTGACAAGAACATTGAACATCAGGAATGTCGAAATCGCGGAATGATCTGAACCGTCAGATCAAGTGTTGATCAGAGGGTTACTATTCTCTTTCACAGTTAACTCTTCAGTTTCGAATCTGTTAGCGAAACGGACTCATGATTACTGATTAGTTGGCATTTCAGTTTTTGAGACAGTTGTCTCCCTTTTTTCCTAAGGAGATGGGAAGTTGAACCGCCGTGAGTGTGTATAAAAGAAAATGAGACAAACAGCGTGAGGTTGGTTGTTCTGTATGAGAAATGAATAAAACTATAAGAAAGGGAAGATCAAAGAGTGTAGAGTGAGATGGAGAATATGCACAGTGTGAGACAAAACTCAGGGAAGAGTAACTGAAAATGAAGAAAACTTGAAGCTGAGCATAATTACAGAAGAAGTTGATGCAGAGCAGACCTGCTAAATAGACAGAGGAAGAAATGAATTGCAGAACAGTTAGAAGATGACCAGATGTCCAGAACAAAGAAAGATTGGTAAGAATTGATGTATCTGTGTAGTTGAATGTTTATTTGTTCATTTATATTTTAGGGAGGTTGGGAGGTGCTCGGGAGGACTGTTGTCCTCAGAGGTTCAAGTGGGAGCTTGAACATAGGAAGTTGTAGCTTCCATCTGGTTGTAGCCAGAGAAACCAGGGTGGCAAGGTGGTGCAAGGGAGAACAAGTGTTCTCTTTTATACAGGTTGGAGCCTGTGTAACTGGAAGTTGGTGCTTCCATCCAGTTGGTGCTGGAACATTAAGGGAGTCGGTGCTTCCTTCTAGTGGGTGCTAGAGAAACTAGAGAGTTGGTGCTCTCAAACAAGTTGCAGCTTGTAAAACAGAGGTAGCAACCTCACATTGAGTTGGTGCTCAATTATAGATGATGTAAAGAACTTAAAAGACTGCCTATCATTTCGAAGAAGAAGAGGTTTTCTCCCTTTATGGGTTTCCTCGTGAAAAATCTGTCTTTGTGTATACCTTATTTGTGACTGATTCTCTTTACTTTTATTGTCCATATGTTGTATATTGTTGATGATCACTTGAAGAAAGATTAATATTGTTTTAATTGTTAAAATTGTTTAAGCTCAATTACAACTGATTCACCCCCCCCTCTCAGTTGTCTTAGTAATTTGAACAATTGGTATCAGAGCGGGTTCCTTTTATTCAAAGGTAGACCTGTAAGCTTAAACATGACAAGTCATGAAGGGACTTCAGCCTCTAAGCCCCCTCTGTTTGATGGAACAAATTTTGCCTTCTAGAAGATTAGAATGAGAACATACTGAATGGCCTTGGGTGCTGATGTTTGGGATGTAGTAGACACTGGATATACAAATCCTGTTGTGCTAGCCTCCAAGGATGATAAGTTAGATTTTAGTTTTAATGCTAAGGGGATGAATACTATCTTGAATGGACTTGCTGAAGCTAAGTTTGTAAAGGTGATGCATCTTGATACTGCCAAAGAAATGTGGGATAAACTTATTAATAGTTATGAAGGAAATGAGAAATTAAAAGATGCCAAACTTCAAACATACAGATTGAAATTTGAACAACTAAAGATGAATGAAGATGAAACAATTAGCAAGTACTTTTTAAGAGTTGAAGAACTTGTAAATGCCATGAAGGGTCTTGGTGAGAAGTTTGATGACTCACTCTTAGTTCAGAAGATTTTAAGATCTCCCTCTGATAAATTTAATCCAAAAGTCTTTGCAATAGAAGAATTAAATGATCTTAAAACTCTGTCCATTGATCAACTTCTAGGAACTCTAACTGCATATGAAATGAGAATTAACAAAGACAAATCCAGTACTAGAGAAGCATCTTTTAAAGAAGAAAAGAATACTGATTCAGAATTAGATGATATTGAGGCAAAATTTGTGAGAAGGTTAAAGAAAGGATCAGGAAACTATCAAGGGAAGTTGCCCTTTAAATGCTTTAACTATGATAAGATAGGTCATTTTGCATCTAAGTGTCCCCATCAGAAAAAGGACCAAAACTCAGATGATGAAAATAAGTACATATACAAGAAATATAATAAGAAGAAAAGTTTGGTTGCAAATAATGACAATTCCTCAGAAGACACCGATAGTGACTCATCCTGTGAAGATAAGGCAAATGACTTCATGCTTATGGACAAAGAGGATTATGATAATAAAAGCACAGGCAGTGATGATAATGGTGAAGAAGTTGTGATTGATTTGGAAGGAGAACTGATCAGTGCACTGGAAGAAATTGATAGACTCAGAACTAAGAACATAAAGAAAAAACAATAGTTGACACAGTTCGAGAAAGACAGTAAAAAACATGATGAAGACTTTGCTTTGCTTAAAGTGGAATTAGAAGAGGAAAAGAAAATAGAAGACATACTGAAACAACAATTGTCAGAAAAGAAAGTCAGGTGTGAAGCCTTAGAAGAAGAGATAGTAAAAACTATAAAAGAAATGGAGACATTTAAAGGATTGTATCATCAAAATCTGCCAAGTATTAAAGCCTCAGAATAATTAACCTCCATTCTAAATCAACAAAGAAATTCTAAGTTGAAAGATGGATTGGGATATGAAGAAGGATCAAGTAGTGATCATCTAAGTAATATATAATCTATCAAGTTTGTCAAATCCTCAAACATTGACAACAGTCACTCTGCAGAAACAAAGAAGGAAAATCTTCCACCAAGAAGAAATGAAAGAAAAATCCCCAGAACAAAATTTGTAGACCAGAAAGATTATCGGCATGACAGAAGTCGACCTTCTCAAAGAAGACAGATTTTTTCAAGGTACACAGATTTTTTCTATGGTTATTGTTTTCTCTGCTCTAATTTTGGTCACAAAGCTATAAACTATTCTTTAATATTTAGATATGAACAATCAAGATATTTAATGAATAACTATCTTTCACAACAAAGATTGAGACATCCAAGCAACAAACAATCACAGATTATAAATCATGTGATGACTGGGAGAAGGACACAGGTGAAACATAACAATAGATATGTGCATAACAATCGTTATGATCTATTATTCAGTGAACCAGAATGTTACAACTGTCATAATTATGGTCATAAAGCTGCAGACTGTCGCTTAAGGAAATACAATTCAGATTTGATCCCCACTACTGAAAATGTCAAAGTTTGGAAGAAGAAAGTAGATGACAAATGTGGACTAGTGCTATCATCCCAAAGGAAAAAGAATCCCTGGTATATTGACAGTGGATGCTCCAAACACATGACTGGAGACAAAAGTAAGTTTCTAACTCTAGGTGATAGCAAATCGGGAAATGTAACTTTTGGAAATGATGCACCAGGAAAGATAAAAGGTAAAGGAATTGTAAGTTTGTGTAACGGAAAAAAAAAATCTCAAGATGTGTTGTTTGTAGAAGATTTGAAACATAATATGCTTAGTGTTAGTCAAGTCTGTGACCGAGGGTGTGAAGTTGTTTTTACCTCTAAAGACTGTAGAATAAAAACTGTGGATTCAGGTCAGCTAGTTGCAAAAGGTATAAGAACAAAAAACAATGTCTATGTTTTAAAAGAAGAAGAAGAAAAAGAATGCCACTTAAGAAAATATGATGAAAGTTGGCTGTGGCATAGGAGACTTGGTCACCTAAATTTTGATCACATAATCAAACTCAGAAACAATGGGGCAGTAAAAGATCTTCCGAAGATATCAAAGCCATATGAATATGTTTGTAAATCATGTTAGAAAGGAAAGATTACTCGCACTCAGTTCAAATCTAAAAACTTTCCTTCAATAGAAAAACCTATCCAGTTAGTACATATGGATCTATGTAGTCCATCAAGGAAAGAAGGTACAGGAAAATAAAATTACTTTATGTTGATTATTGATGACTATTCTAGACTAACTTGGGTTGCCTTTTTGAAAGAAAAATCTGAAGCATTTGAAAAATTCAAAGTATTTAAGGCTCTGACTGAG
>ML819423.1:27404-42090 GCA_009831015.1 Picea engelmannii
ATTTTAGATCCAACTTGGTAAAATATTTTTTTTGGCTGCAACCGATATAAAATATCATTGATCCTGGATAGATGGTGTTGATTTTTTAGTATAATAATGTTCAATGATCTATAGTCAATACAAAATTATGATAGGTGACCCACAAGGTGACACTACTACATATGGGGTCAAAATTCGACAAAAAATTCCGACGATAAGGATAAAATTAATCATATCGTCACAAATTACAACATAATTTTAAATTTTAATCAATTTTTTTGGGATCCCCAATGAACTTTTTACTTGCAACGAACTGTTATATATGTCAATATTGTGACAATAGTTTGTCTAAATATTTATGAACCTAGAGAATTCCAACTACTCATTTGAAAATGGTTTAACAATCATTGACTTGGTCAAATTTGACATAGTTAACGTTCGTCAGAATACCGATGATGGTGAGTGATTTCGACTATTTTTTTTGTAGGTGTGATGGTTATAAAATTTTTGTATTCTCATTGTTCGTTGTAATAAATATTAGTCTTTTTTCTATGTGCTACTTTCCTCAGATCCAATTCTTGATATGAATAGTTGTTGATACTAAGAGGGGGGTGAATCAATGTCAAGTACAATTTCAAAACCTTTTCAACTTATACTTAAACCATTCAATTATATCCAATGAGAAATGAACAATAGTATAAGAGTTATGCCAATACACCATAATACACCATGCACAATATATGGTAAATAATCAATAGTTATTGTTCAAGGGATGTAATGACTTACAAAGGTAGCTACAACTTCCAAATATAAATGGAGGGATAAACCTCCAAGAGGAAGATACAATCATCCAATATCAATAGAGGGTTGACCTCTCCATCCTTGTGTTATTGGATAGATCGGTGAATGTGGAAATAAACTGATATCCCTAGATCCACCTAGATCTAGAACAAAATGAGACAGGACATGGCGCTTTCCCTAATTTTAATCATTGAATTTACTATAGGATAAGAGATGAATGACATACCTTTAAGTATCGCTTCCTTATGTCTTTGTTGTCCCTACTGTGTTCCAGTGCTCTTGTGCTATTAATCCTGTAATGGAACACAAACCAACCAAAGTGAAAGCAACAATAGTATGTTCAATGAAAACCTATACACGTGATCAAGGAGTCATGTAATAAAACAAGAATTATTCTATGGGAAAGAGACATGCCACCGTATTATATAAAGTAAAACTGGAAGATACAACCAAACCGCCTTGATGTTGCAAGGTTCCCTTTTAGTGGTCGTTTTCTCCAACACACACACTTGCTTCAAAATTTCATGAAGATGACCCACAATAGCTTTATGAAACAATGGAGATCTCAAGCATCAATTGAAGTCGAGTTCCTCATAAAACATTCAACCTATTCTTTACTTGATATTACCTGACTTTTTCTTAGCCTTTTCCATGAGAAATCCATCATTATGTAGGAGAAAGAGAGATGGTTAGAGAGATCAAGATGATCCCACCAAATCAGAGAAGCCAATAGGATCCCAACCATGCAGATGCCACCTCATATTATAGAAGATTCCCTTCTAGAACCTTCATGAACTTCGTCCATTTTCTTAGTCTTAAAATGCCACTGCACCCTGTCTATAGAGAAGTCTGTAGAAATTCCGTAGGCCACATTAAGGGAAGCCTATGGAAATCAGACATTTTCTCACTGTGTATTACTCATATCCTATAACTTCCTTCTAAAAACAAGGTTTGTGGAGGGAGAAACCAGTTAATTTTCTCATGAAAAAGATCCTTTTGAGAGCCTGAACACATGCTTGTAGAACATCACTATGGTGACCAAGATAATGTGTATCAAAATGCCCCCCAAAGTATGAGACTGGCACTTTTGATAGTCAAAATACTTTGTAAAATGCGTGTGTGTGTGTCATGAACAAGGAGCGCACCAATCGGGAACCTACAAACAACCAAGCATCTGCGCAATATTATACCATTTTTGAGGTAGGCATTCCCATGCTCAAATTACAAGTGATTTAAATCATGAATGTTAGTCATGGCCACCAATCATACACCATGGATCCATGTCATCAAGATTCTACATAGCCACTAGGAATACACTATGGATCTATGTTTTAGAAAACTCAAAATTGGACATATCCACGAGACGTACAAAGTTGATCTATGTGTCAATACAAATCATAAATACTCCATCACAACCTGGACCAAAATGGTAAGATCCAGGGTCTTCAATCCCGTCATCCGTAAGTACGAATCTATCCATGCGATTACAGGTGTCGAATTCGAACATGGTAGAAACCACTTGATTAACGTTCATTGATGAAAAACGTTAACAAGTGCGAGGGAAATCATCATTGATGTCAATGAATCCCAAGGTACTTCAGTACAATCCATCGAACGTGAATAAATGAGATGAAGTCGAACACTCGATAGAATCTCTCGATCAGGGACCAATGATGTGAATCCACTATCGCAAGCGAAGAAACTTTTCTTTGAGTCCTACAGGCTCTAAGGTACTAAATTATTTCTATGTCTTGTTCCCAGATGATGAGTTGAATTCGACAGGAAAAGACTCATCACACAAGGGCCTTCATGTATCCCCCGTCAATGAGGCAAAATAAGTAATAGATTTAGGGTAGATCAAAGTATGAAAATGATTTTAAACTGGCACAGGGAAGGCCAACATGGTAGGAATTGATAATTTCATATGGCCGACTCAATAGAGGGCTTGTTTGTACTTCTCTTGAACATACGAACAAAATGACAATGGTCTTTGCAACATTGATTCAAAGACGACCCAAGATATGAACTTGCAGAAGGTCAAAAAAGAGACAAATGGATTTCCCAACCTGGATTCAATGATGAAAGGGGGGTGTCATGTTCAAGAGAAACTATTACTACCACTAACACAAATACAGAGACACATTTCTTTCCCAAAATTCCCCCCACCATTTATGGCGAGTACCTGTTTATTTTTACGCAAGCTTAAGGAGGATAACATATGCTTGTTGATGTAAGCTCATCCTTTGGACGAGTCCCTCAGAGTATGTTTAACGAACCCTAAGAAGGAGTGGTTTGGTTCCATTTAGGTCTTTCGATGTTTGTTTAACGAGTACAAAGAGAGAAAACTCGAGGATTTTTCATGTTTAGAGAGTCTGAAAAACACTTAAAGATGACTCTCTTAGTTCCTTTTTCGTAAATTAGTTTAATGAGACAAAAAAAGTGATAAACTATCACCCATCAAACGTTTTATTCAAATACTTTTACGAGTGTGAAAAGAACAAGGTCGATCGACAATCTTTTCATTTTTACGGAGCGTGAAAAGAGCTTAAAGGATACTCCATAGGTTTCTATTTTTGTGTTACCATGTCGAGTACGAAAAGATGAAAAAAGTGTAATCAGTTACATTCTCACTAATTTATGAGTGCGAGAACGAACAAAGAATCTGCTCGAGGTTTTTTCCTGAAAAACCTAAAAAGCATTTGTACATGCGCCAAAGAAAAAACAAATTAAGAAAAGTATTTGAATTCCATTGTTCAAGATCTTAGATCATTCATCCGTGAAGAAATACAACACTTGCAATACCATTAGAACATTAGGTTTTAGGTAAAAATGAATAAAATAATATAAAATATCAACAAAAAAGTAAAAAGTGAATAAATATAGGTGAAAATCCCTTTTTTACCATTTCATTGTCATTTTACCCAAAACTCATCCAAAAAACCTTTTTTTCCTCAAATTTTATTTGTCGATTGCAGGAGGTAGATGAAACTATTTGATGAACGACTTCCGACAAAGAGGTAATCTTCTCATCCTCTGTCTTTTCCATGGATTAATTTTCCTTTTCATTGGTTAAAAAATAGTTTTTTAGTCAGTTTTAAGGCCGGTAGGTGCTCATAGGGGTCACCGCAGGTGGCATATATCGGGACCTATGGAAACCATAGGTTTCCACAGGTGGCCTTTGGTTCACTTGCATAATTCCCACACTATGCATAAAGTTTCACCTGCAGCAGGCAAAAACCAAAATTGTGTATGCGTGTTTAACTAATAAAAAATTACCAAGGATGTGAAATAAAGATGTTAACTTTCTTCTTATGGATCCACTATAGGATTTGACCATCAGGATGTTGGAGTGGAGGGAAAGAGAAAACGAGGATGATGATATCATCACCGGGAATGACCTAGGCATAATTAATACCCTCCGAAATGTGAGCTCCTGAAGTTCTTCAAAATCCAGGGTATGAGGGCCCAACTCCAGTTGCTTTAGTACTTGGTCCACATGTGGGTTGTGGATCAACAGGTTTTCCATGTGGGAGTCCACACACTTTCCCTAGAAATCGAAGATATATATTTTTTGACGAGGTTATCATGCCATGGATTCCATGTGACTTTGACAGGTGGCAGAGGGGGCAGTTTACCAGTGAGTGAGTATGTCTACAGGTATTGTGATCCTGATGCTGAGAAACATAATGGAAAGGTTTCCATTAGGGGTGTCTGATATTTACCCTTATAGACTATCATGTTCGCTATTGCATGTATGAAGGGGAGTGCATCTCCTCATATGGCCCTCTAGAGCTATTTCCAATATGCAGTGGAGTGCATGGAGCCCCGGGTATTCAACTGGTCTGATGGGTTTCTTCGTAGTATGAAGAAACAACTAACAAAGTGCAAGAGAGGCAACCTAAAGCAATTCAGGTACAAATCTATTTTTGTGTCCTTCTTCCTCGACAGGGTTCCTCACTTGCATTTACAGGTAGAGTGGGGCCTACCGGCCCCATAAGATCCAAGGATGAAAATATGGTGTGACCTCATGGCTCGGCATGTGGCAGACCCTATTGTAAAATACAATGATGTATTCTTTTTGAGGCCTCAACTATTGAAGGTAGATGATTATGCCTATGCCAGTTTATATTTCAGAGGCGATCCGAACTTGGTTCTACCCAAAGATTCTCAATGGGGGAACATAGGAAGGAAGTACATTTTTACTTTTATGATGTTTTTGTAAATTTCAAAAATATGAAATGTTTTTTATGTCTTTGTTTCGAGGACTAATCAAAATATCTTTTGACAACACAGATTTTGGATTGCAGTGACCTCCAGGTACATATCCCATTCAGAGATGAGGGGAAGAAGTTGAGGCAACAGGATGCGATGTTGGTGACTATGAGGTGATCAAGCAGAACCTGGAGGGGTTGACAACATATGTCCTGGATATCTCTATCGATGAGATCCTGAGACGATATCAATGCCATATTGCAGGCATATTTAGTTCTATTAGTTGACTGCTCCACAGGGTAGCATAGGCAGTTGTGTTATCATGAGCAACATCCTTGATGCTATTTTGTATATGAAGCCATGTGCTTCAAATTTTGATATTTTTGGTCTTAGGACAAACACTTTTTGGTAAAAAACATTTATCGTTATATATATACATGAGGGTTCTATCAAATTACTTTGCTTTATGTACAACATATGATTGGATTTATAAATGTCTCAAATGTTTGTCTAACACATAATTAGCTAATGCATATGTTAATGTATTTAGACATCTAGGAATGTGTTGATATTCAATATAATCAAAATGACATTCCAAGAGGTGAATTCATAAATATACCCTTAAAAAAGTAGGAATCAAGATAGCATAGACATTACTTAACTGTAGTACTAATAGCTGCGAATCGAGTCATACGACAAGGTGTCGAATTCCAAGTGAAATAACGTCGGTCAATAATTCCATGACTGCACTATATTTTGCGATATTGTTAGTTTCACGATCAAGGAAGACACCATGTAGACTGATTAATTTGTTCGCAGGTGCATAGATTTCCCAAGCAACAGATGCTAATGTCTTAGTACTACGACTAGTGCCATTGGCGAAGCCAATGTAGGGTAGCGAAGACACCAACATATGGAAACCAAGCACAATGCAAGGTAAGCAGTGGGGGTTGAAACCAAATAACGAAAAAACACACAAGAGTATGATACAGTAAAATACAAGCACTCATGCAAAGATAACCTAAGCATAGTACTTCTTCAAGTAAAATCCATTTCTGGGTTCACTCAAAGGAATGCCATCATAATCCACTAATTCATAATCTCCCTTCTCCAACACTCATTTGACAATATAAGGGCCTCGCCACATATCCTAGAATTTTCCGGACCCTAGTAAATCATGATCTTGTTCATAGAGGAGAACTAGACCACCTTCAAAGAAAACACGTGGCTTGACATGCTTGTCGTATTGGGCTTTGACATGCTTTTTCTGAGCTTCAATAACTAGGGTGACATCACGATGGGTTTCATCTAATTGCATCAGGTACAATGGACGTTCCTCTTTAGTAGAGGTGTTGGGAATAAGTTCAATGGATAACTTCAAATATGGTATCCCACATTCAATCGATAGGACAACTTCGATACCATACACTAATTGGAAAGGTGTAAATCCTGTGGCAGACTTCACGAATGTCCGATAGGCCCATAATGATGAAAACAACATTGTGTGCCAACTTGTCTTATGAATTCCTATTATCCACCGAAGCATAGTGATAAGAACTTTGTTTATCTCTTCAACCTGGCCATTGGCCTATGGATAGTAGGGGCTTGAGATTTCATGCCGAAGACCCAACTTTTTAGTAAGCTCAGACATCATGAAGTTTCGAAAAGGGCTACCATGATCAGTGATGATAGCTTGTGGGATACCAAATCGAGTGATAATATGATTGAATATGAACATGGATGCATTTTTCCGAGTATTGTTGAATGTAGGCATCACCTCGACCCATTTAGTGAAATAATCCATGGCTACGATGATGTATCCATGCCCCCCAACCGAGTGGGGGTTACATGTCAAGAAGTTAATGCCCCATTTTTTGAAAGGACCAACAAAAACTACAACATGTAAAGGAGAGGGATGAGATCTTATCTTGTTATTATATGTTTGACAAGCATGACACTTCTGGACAACAATAATACATTCATTAAACAATGAAGGCCATAAGTACCCTTCTCGTAAGATATTTTGGGAAGTGGCATACCCAGACATATGACCGCCACATGCTCCAGAGCGGAAATCATTCAAAGCTTTATTAGCCTCATCGTAGGTGAGACATCATCGAACAATAGAGTCAACACCACGACGATAAATAATGTCACCATGAATTATGTATTGAGGGGTTGATACCGTATACAACGACAGTTTGTAATAGAAAGGTTGGGCAAAAAAATTTGAGTCTGGAGATAGATGATAATATCTCCATACCAAGCATCATCATAACTGATTAGAAAAAGGGATTCATCAGGCAAGGAATCCTCTACCATGTTTTTTGTCATAGTGGAAGGAAGGTCACATATCATTTCGGTGAAAACCAATGATTTCTTAGACTTAGCGTGTTCAAACTCTAATTCAAACTCCTGGAGAATCACCATCCATTTGGAGTGCTTTCCCCCCTAGAAATTGGCGCGTAAGGGTATGTTGCATAGGGTTGCAATCGGAAATCACAGTGGTCTGACGTAATAGGATATAGTGATGGAAACGTTGGACAAATTGAACAACTACCAAGGCTAGCTTTTCCACATGTAATTATTTGGCTTTAGTAGTCGTGAGACTCTAACTCAAATAATAAATTACATGTTCGTTGTGTGAATCCTCTTCTTGGAATAAAACCATGGAAATGGTAGAGTCCGCAACGGTGAGGTAGAGGAACTATTCTTGACTATAATTGGGTGGGAAAAGAAGTGGTGTACAGGTTAGGGCAAGTTTCAAAGATTCGAAGGATTTTTTGGCAGTCTCTTCCCATACAAACTTGTAACCCTTCTTCAATAGTTGAGTAAATCCTAACATTAACTCAGTGTAATTGGGGATGAATCGACACAAAACGTTTTCCTTCCCTTGCAAACTTTAGAGCTGGAGAAGTGTAGAAGGAGGAGGTAGATTAAGGATAGCCTCAAACTTCAAAGGGTCCAATCTAATTTCGTGAAGTGACACAATAAAACCCATAAGTCGGCCGGACTCCACAAAAAAAACACATTTGTGTGGGTTTAAATGGATACGATAGTAACGACGACGAATGAAAATGGCTCGGAGATGGGGCGGATGATCTTGGTGGCGCATGGAATGGGCCGGTAGATCATCGAAATATGGTTGTATGATGTTCTTGATATCATGAAAAGCATAAGACATGGCGTGTTGAAAAGTCGCTTCAACATTATTTAAACCAAAAGGCATTTTCTGGTAGGAAAAGGTACCCCAAGGAAAAATGAAATCAGTCTTGTGTTGATCCGCATGTAAAATATTAATCTAATTATAGCTGGAGAAACTGTCCATTAAACAAAAGATTTCACTCCTGACAGAATTGTCGACAATATGTTCAACGAAGGGGGTTGGATAATTGTCCTTAGGAAAATCTTTAATAATATCCCTATAATCGACACATACATGGATCATGACTTGTTTTTTATTGACATGAACTAGATTGGATACCCAATCGGTTAAAGCCACATGATAGATAAATCCGACTTTAAGAAGTTTTTCGACTTCAAGCTTGATAGTGGCGAATTTACTAGGGTGGACTGGGAAAAGTATCTACTGAACGGGTTTAGCGTCCAGGTAGGTCTTAATTTTATGTACAACGATATCGGTATCAATACCTGACATCTCTTTGTAGCTCCAAGCGAAAACGTTATAGGATTCTTGAAATATAGCTTTATAAGTGACGACTTCATCATCAGAACATGTGGCTCCGATGTGAACATTTTCAAAGACTCTAGGTTTAATGGATATGTCAATAGGAATTGTGGGTGAAATGTTACTCAGGTTCCCTTGATAAAGCACATCGTGTGTTGACTCGGGAATAGAGGAAATGACAACAATGGTCGATGGAGTCGAAATTTGTTGATAACTCTCTATGGTGTGCTACTCTAGGAAGAGAATGGAATGATGATGTCCATCGTCCCATGGGGTGTCTTCGATGGACATAAATAACATGATCATCTCATCAGTAGGAAATATGACGTGAAATGGATAGGGAGATGAATCACCAAGAGAGGGAGTAGAAGGGGTTGCCAATTGAATGGCTTGATAAGCAGATTCAACTAGACTTAAAGGAATTTTTTCTCCATAGTGAAGATAATCACTAGGATCGGGTACTATCCACAGGTCATAAGACATTGGGGTTTCACGGACAGAGGTGGAAATCATGTTGATTGAGGAGACAAAAGGAAGTGGAACTTCGGGTGGTGCTATTGGGAAGGTACCCATTAAAGTGGAATCTTTCAAGAGACCAACACTGACATTCTTGTACCCAAGAAGTGTCTTCGAGATAAATGGCACGTTGCTAGTATGGGAATTGGAGTTGAAAACGGTCAGTTGGTCAACCGTAACGAATTTTCCCTGATGTGGGAAATGTAACAAACAAAAAAGGGTTGACACGATGACATTACTCAACACAATGATTTTCCATTCACACAATGATTTTCCATTCACACTATGATTTTTGTGGCATTTACACAACGATATCTCATCTATGAATGTTAGTACACATCGATATATTTACCAACGAATTTCATTGTTGATATACCTGTGTTTTTAATGTTGATGACAATGAATAACAATGGACAAAAATATTATTATTAGACAGAGATATCATTGTTGACTTCGATTTATTAATGGACAGTAATCTTGATTGATTGACAACGAATATATATGATTAATTCCTTTAATTAGACAATGAATTATATGTACAATGAAATTATACTATATATATATATATATATATATATATATATATTGAATGGACAGTGAAATTGAATGCACAACAAAATCTTATGTTAATAGACAACAATATCATAGATTTAATGGACAATGATTTATTAGACAACATGGGTATTGCCATATTTATCTAATAGACAACAATATATTTACTTGTTGTTGACAACGATGTATCAAAATATAGTAGCCTTTTTAGACAACGATATATCCACTAAACAAGAGATAAATCTAATTGACTGCGCCTTTTAATGGCAGTGAATCCCTTTTTGGTTGTTTAATTGGTCATAACCGTGCATTATTTAAACTGACAGATTTAGATGTTATTATTTGAAGTTAGACAGAGATATATTGTTTCATTTTTATATTTAAAATACAACAAATATATTCATATAAGATAGTGATATAGTTTTAGTTTTAAATAGCGATATAAGACAATGAATTCATATAGTTACAGTTTTAAAAGATAGTGAATTCAGTTTTAAAATATATCGATATATACTTATCTCATATTTGGAATCGGAGAATAGTTACACTAAACTCTTGTTTGAATATAATTATTTTAATGTGCATTTAATAGTTTTTAAATCGCATTGTGTTAACAGTTTATTGGTTCTTATTAACCACTTGCTTCTTATTAATAGGTTTTTAATAAGTTGCACAATAGTACTATTGCTTCATCTTAAATCACTTCTTTGTAATAGGGTAAATAACAATGCATAACAATAATATTATGAGGATCGGATTATAGTAGTTTAGTAGCCTCGACATCAACTTTATTGGTTGCATTTTAAATGGTAATTAGATAGGGTGGCACAGTCTAATAATGCATAGCTATTTTAATTGTTGATTAGTTTTACATTTGCCTAATAGTTTCAGTTTCAATGGAGATATAACTGACTATTTATGATTTAATTATGAGTAAGGAATTTACCCCTTCGATTACATTAACATCCACTTTTCCATTTAGATCAATGATTTAAAGATGTTTAATGTGTTGATCGCCTATAATAGTTTTTGCTTTACGTTAATCTTAATTGTTTTGATTAAGTATTGGTATTATCGCCTTATAAAAGCCTTAAATTTTCTCCCAACAAGGAACTAGATAAGGACCTATTGAATTATTGAGAGTATTTTTGTAAGGTTGTTGCAATTATGGATTTTATGATTGGATGAAGGGTTGGAATTATTCTGGTTGCACATGGTTCCCTAGTGTGCCCATCGCACTGTGGCAACATGATTTCTTGAGATTGGATTGTTGTGAACATGGATCAAGAAGCGCCCAGGATAACCCGACTTAGGATTGTGTGCCACCGAATGTGGTTGATGACTATTGTTTTTATGATGGTACTTGTTTTGTAACTTTTGTGTTTGTCTCTCGCTCATCGAGAAGGTTCTAGTTACTGGTCGTCGAAGCATATGTGTCAGTTTGTTGATGTTGAAATTTAGCTTGTAGGCATTGTCTTTCTTGTGTCGAGAAGGTAGCCAATTTTATCTTCCTATTGATTATCACATGTTTCATCCAGTTGCATGATGTGTTAGTATGATGGGTCGTTGTTGTCTCTTGTCTGGAAGCATAAGTTGTGTTCGTCATCAACTTGTGTTGATTAATTGTTGTCGTTGATTGCCTTCCTTCTTAAAACAAAAACAAAAATTGCACTTGCTTGTGTCGCATGTGGTCGTAACGAGGGGGGTCGTTACAATATTCCTCGGAATTAGCTTAAATAATTATCTTCAAATCCTTGAAATGGTGGAGGAAATATTCGAGAATATTTTTTAATAATCCTTTGAAATAATGCTAAACATTGTAAAGCTTATACAAACTTGAGATATTAATGAAAACATGTAGATTTTCTAATATTTAATCATAAATTCTCAAAAATACTTAAAAGAAATGAATTGGAAAATAATAAGGTCAACCCATAATTAATTTATGAAAATGGTATCATGAATGGTAAATGAAATAATGGAATATGGATGAACGAGAGGAATAGTGAAAGGAAAATAGGATCAAAATGTGATATTTCTGAGACCCAACATCTCCCCCCAACTGAACTTGTTGCATGTCCTCATGCAACTGTGCATTTATTTTCTTGTATACTTTAGGATTCTTAACTTTTTCTTCACATGATGATGTTTTTAATAAATCATTCCATGATGTGAAATACATGATTAGCAGTGTATTTTTTGTATGGATGGTTCTTTTGTGACAACCATGAATATAAAAAATGTTTGTTCTTGTGTTAACAACATTGATTTTGTTTACTTATTTTCTTGCTACAATAATATTTTAAGTATACATGCACTGGAAATAATGAGCCATCAATATACATTAGAAATCCTTTTCTCCATGTTATGAATCATGTCAAATCGATCAATATCTGGAATCAAAGTGAAACCAAGTGCGGTTTGGGAGAAACATGTTCAATAGTGAATGAGATGATGGTATGTGTAAGAATGGAATCAAATGGAAATTAATACAGTGCCCCCCCAACTGAAGATGTTTCATGTTTGCGAAAATGAGAGAGGCAATGGTAAAATGGTGAGGGAATTTTCCAAATTCATTCATTTCTAGCATTCAAGGAATTGCATGATTAAATATTTAGAAAGCAACATACCTTCACCTTCCTGAACAATCAATGAGCTATGCGATAAGAGTGTAGATGCTGATGAATCATGAAGAATGTGATTTTTGTTGGTAGATCATGGACTATGAGGTGAAGGAATGTGAACTACTTCTTGGTTGTATGAATCTGAAAGTGGAACTTTGATACTCTCTTATGGCTAAAGGAATGTTGCTGCAACTGATGATGGAGTCATGAACATTATATAGTCTTCACCTGCCACAAAAAATGATGGTACAATTCTAGTCATGTGAATAAATGTGTCGATGTTGAGCATGAAAAGAAGTCATTGGATTACTGACCATTGATGGATCATGTTACCCAATGCAAGGAAATATCACCATTGATGTCAATGGGTTCCAAGGTACCTAAGTACATATTACGAAGTGTGAATGAATGAGATGATGTCGAGCCACTTGCAATATCTAACGATCAAGGGACATTTATGTATTCCCATGATTGTTAGCAAGAGAACTTATCATTAAGGCATGCAAGCCTCAAGGTAATCATAAGGACTATAGTATCTATCCCAGATAAGGCCCTGAGGTCAATGGGGAAAGACTTGTTGAGAGGTGGGCCCTAAGGAATCACACATCAGTCAACATGAGTTATACAAAATGATTGGTAGGACTATAGATAAAATATCTCATGGTCAAACAATTTTTTATGGAAAGAAAAACAAGGTAATTTACTCATGAAAAGGGAGTTGGATGGTTTTATTCATAAGGAAAAAAGTTGAACTGAAAAAATGAGGAAAGAATGTATGCGACTCAGAAAGGGAGACATGTGTGAAGTCATGATGGATAAGGAAATGAGAAGGGTAAATGAACATGTCATGGCACAATTGGTTTTCTGAAAGATGTCTTTGTGGCAAAAAATAGCATAACATGTGCGATAAAAAGTTTATCTCCTTCAAGCTTTCAATGATGCATGTTCTATTGAGATTTCCAAAAATCACTTCTGCATGAAATCAGATCGTCTTTGAACCTGTAAAATCTTAGCACTAATCCTGCAAGAAAATTGTGAGAGCTTCGAAAAACATAAAATGCAGAAATTAGTATGAATGCTTCACAACTCAAATTCAAAATGAACTATTTTTTTACCTTCGATCATCGCGCGTCTCTATAAAATCGTTTTCATTTAAGACCTATTGTTTCAAAACCATTTTAGCAAGAAAACATAAAAATATGATTGTAATGTTTTAGGAAGTGAAATGTTGTTGTTATTTTGATAGTTATTTTGTTGCTGTTATTTTTTATTTTTTTAAGTTTTATTTTGTGGATTATTAAAACAAAGGAAACCATGGACAAATTAATAGAAATTTGTCTACAAGCACGAAGGGAAATTATATAAAACAATCAATCATGAATAAATTCATCCAAATAATTTCCATCAACTAAACATCTTCAAATCTTGATTGCACATCAATCTTATTCAAGATATCCTTCTAGCTGAATTTTCACCAACACTTCATCTTTTTCACAATAGCCTCATCATTCTCACAAAGACAAGATTTTATCAATGATTATGTTTTGTATTCATTATCTATTTCATGTTACCATAAATTCATAGGAATTTAAACCAGGAAAAAAAAAAGATCGTCCTCATTCACATTTGGGACAGAGATGAGGGAGTGATTTTCAATAGCCTCCATCATGAGAGAATGAAATACTATTGACGGATCCTACTATCGTAATGAGACTGAGTACACATCTCCAGAGTACAAACCAATTATTAGGTCATGGCCATCTGTGGCATAGAAACATACTTCCTACAACTAGATCAATCAAGGTATGATAGTTAATTATATGTTGTAGATGCGTCTGTCGAGAAACCTATGCATGACATCTTAAAATGTAAACATCGAGTCTTGCACAGTCAACTGAGATATAGTGACCAAGGATTTCAGTAAATAATCCAGACTCATGTACTTCATCAGGTGCCTCTCCCATATATGCATGCTTGGATTTTTGGTCTGGACGTTTATGTATTTTAATTTTTAAGGCCAAAATGAACATGATGATCTGTGCCTTTGAATGTAGATATGGCTTGTGCCATCAAAACTAATATACTTTAGACAAACAAAAATTTAAACTATCAAAATTTCCTTTAATTTCCACAAGGATACAAACTATCAAAAATATTAATCACATGCCATAGGTAATTGTTGCCTGATAGTGTCTATATAGCTAGTCGATAGTCTGTCACTAAAAAAAATACCTCTTAAAATGGGATTGTATCACATCCTCATTCCAGTTCTTCAGTAAAACTAATACAACTCATATAAGCCTTATCATAAACT